>PVIH01019090.1:0-36436 GCA_004025045.1 Sigmodon hispidus | reverse complement strand
CTGAACAACATTGAGAAACTGCTAGAGAGTGGCTACTGATTGGGAGGTTCCAATTGGTCCATATGGTCATTTATTACAGAAATTGAGCAAATGCAGTCTGTGTTGCTCTGAACACTGGTGGTCTGTCAGAGACTGTGGAGGTAAAGAGTATCAATATCAATGATACTTTGCTCGGTTTTTACATATCAGGTCTTGGCTGGGAGCTTTGCAGGTTGTCAGGTTAGCTCATCTAATCCTCACACACAGACTATCTCACAGGTAAGAGAACCAACCAAAGACAAGAAAGAAATTACAAGTTATCAACTAGTAGCTAGCAATGAAGCAAGAATCTGATTTTGGATTGTATTGCTTTTGCTGTGTTTGCTGGGAACCATACAGCAAGTGGCCAAGGGGCATATAAAGAAGACAGTTGAGGAAGCCAAAATCTCTGTTTCAGGTCCTGACTCCAGGTTCTTGCTTGAGCTCCTGTACAGTCTGTCCTCAGTGATAGAGTAGGATGTGAATGTGTGAGTCCTGTCCTCCTAAGTTGTGTTTGACAATGTGTTTATTCCAAGAATCCTGAAATAGGACAGATGTGGTCTTCCTCTCAGCATTAGCACAGATGTGGACTTCCTCTCAGTGCTAGGACAGATGTGGTCTTCCCCCAGAATTAGCACTGATGTGTTCTTTCTCACAGCATTAGTACAGATGTGTTCTTCCCCCCACCATTAGGACAGATGTGGTCTTCCCCCCAGCATTAGGACAAATGCGGTCTTCCCTCCAGCATTAGCACAGATGTAGTCTTTCTCACAGCATTATGACAGATATGGCTTCCTCTCAGGATTAGGACAGATGTGGTCTTTCCCCCACCATTAGGACAGATGTGGTCTTTCCCCTACCATTAGGACAGATGTGGATTCCCTCCTGCATTAGCACAGATGTGGTCTTCCCTGCAGCATTAGGACCGATGTGGTCTTCTCAGCATTAACACGAATGTGATCTTCCTCTCAATATTAGGACAGATGTAGTCTCCCCCCAGCATTAGGACAGATATGGTATTCCTTTAAGCATTAGGACAGATGTGGTCTTCCTCTCAGCATTAGCACAGATGTGTCCTTTCCCCCAGAATTAACACAGGTATGGTCTTCCTTTCAGCTTTAGCACAGATGTGGTCTTCCCTCAAGCATAAGCACACATGAGTTTTCTCCCCAAGCATTAGGACAGATATGGTCTTCCTCTCAGCATTAGTACAGATGTGTTCTTCCCCCCACCATTAGGACAGATGTCCTCTTCCCTGTAAGCATCCCCAAGGCCCACATTCACCTGAAATGTAACAGATTTTGGAACTATGCCCCTGGGTATTGCTATGCAAACATGGGTCCACCCACACTCTTAAAGAAAGTGCTCTCACAAGGCCCTTCCCTCTCTCTCTTTGCTCCCTTTCATCCCCACACCTCTGCCTGCTGTAAATTAACTCTAGTGTGGTATTCCCAGTGTTGAGATTCCATTCATGCATCATGTGCAAAAAACCAACATTCCCCCCCAGCATTAGGACAGATGTGGTCTTCCCTAAGTATTAGGACAGATGTTGTCTTTCTCTCATCATTTGGACAGAGGTGATCTTCCCTTGAGCATTGAGACAGATGTTGTCTTCCCCACTGCATAATGACAGATGTGGTCTTTGCCTCAGCAGTAGGACAGATGTGGTCTATTCCTCAGCATTAGGACAGATGTGGTCATCCCCTCAGCATTAGTACTAAGTGGTCTTGCACCCAGAATTAGAACAGATGTTGCCTTCCCCACACCATTATGACAGATGTAGTCTTAAACCAAGTATTAGGACAGATGTTGTCTTCCCCACACCATTATGACAAATGTGGTCTTTGCCTTAGCAGTAGGATGGACGTGGTCTTCCCCTCAACATTTGGACAAATGTGGTCTTACTGAGAATTAACACAGATGTGGTCTTCCCCGCAATATTAAGACAAATATTTTTTTTTGCCCTAGCATAGGACAGATGTGGTCATCCCCTCAGCATTAGCACTAAGTGGTCTTCCACCCAGAATTTGGACAGATGTTGTCTTCCTCTCATCATTTGGCCAGATGTGTTCTTCCCCTGAGCATTAAGACAAATGTCTTCTGCACAGCATTACAACAGATGTGGTCCTTGCCTCAGCAGTAGGACAGATGTGGTCTTTTTCTCATCATTAGGACAGATGTGGTCATCCCCTCAGCATTAGCACTAAGTGGTCTTCCATCCAGCATTTAAACAGAAGTAGTCCTTTCTTCATTATTAAACATATTTGGTCATCCACTAAGCATTAGTACAGATGTGGTCTTCCTCTCCTTCTTAGGGCAGATGTGGTCTTCACCTCAGCATAACGCAGATGTGGTCTTATTAAGAATTAACACAGATGTGACCTTTCCCTCAATATTTTTTCCTCACAACAGTTATTTTCTTTGCCCAAGCATTAGGACAGATGTGGTCATCCCCTAAACATTAGCACTAAGTGGTCTTCCACAAGCATTTTGGCAGATGTCTTCCTCTCATAATTTGGACAGATGTGGTCTTCCCCTGAGCATGAAGACAGATGTTGTCTTCCCCACAGCATTATGACAGATGTGGTCTTCCTCTCACTATTAGGACAGATGTGGTTTTCTTCTCAGCATTAGGACAAATGTGGTTTCCGTCTCAGCATAAGGACAGATGTGGTCTTACTGAGAATTAGCACAGATGTGGTCTTACCCACAATATTAGGACAGATATGGTCTTCAACCAACATTAGGCAGATGTGGTCTTTCCCCCACCATTAAGACAGATGTGGTTTTTCTCTCAGCATTAACACAGAAGTATTCTGTTCTTCATTATTAAACATATTTGGTCATCCATCAAGCATTATGGCAGATGTGGTCTTCCTCTCAACATTAGGACAGATGTGGTCTTAAACCAAGTATTAGGACAGATGTTGTCTTCCCCACAGCATTATGACAAATGTGGTCCTTGCCTCAGGAGTAGGATGGATGTGGTCTTTTCCTCAGCATTAGGACAGATGTGGTCATCCCCTCAGCATTAGCACTAAGTGGTCTTCCACCCAGAATTAGTACAGATGTGGTCTTCCTCTCAGCATTAGGACAGATGTTGTCTTCCTCTCATCATTTGTACAGATGTCCTTCCCCTCAGCATTTAGACAGATGCTGTCTTTTTTACAGCATTACGACAGTTGTGGTCTTCCTCCCAACAGTAGGACAGATGTGGTCTTTCACTCACTGTTTGGACAGATGTGGTTTTCCTCTCAGCATTAACACACAAGTAGACTTTTTTCATTATTAAGCATATTTGCTCATCCACCAAACATTAAGACAGATGTGGTCTTCCTTTCAGCATTAGGACAGGTGTGGTCTTTCCTCATCATTAAGACAGATGTTGTCTTACCCACAGCATTATGACAGATAACATCTTCCTCTCAGCATTAGGACAGATGTGGTCCTCACCCAGCATTATTACAGATATGCTCTTCCTCCATCATTAGGACAGAGGTAATTTTCCTCTCAGCATTCCACAGATCTGTCTTTCTCTCAATATATGGATAGATGTGCTCTTCCTCTCTGCATTAGGACAGACGTTGTCTTCTCATCATTAGGACAGATTTGGTCTTCCCCTCAGCTTTAAGACAGATGTCTTCCACACAGGATTATTACAGATGTGGTCTTTTTTTGTCAGCATTAGGACAGATGTGTTCTTCCTCCAGCATAAGGACAAATGTGGTATTCTTCTCAGCATTAGGACAGATGTGGTCTTCCCTCCACCATTATGACAGATCTGCTCTTCCACCGAACATTATGACAGATGTGGTATTCTCCAGAGCATTAAGAGAGATGTTGTCCTTCCCACAGAATTACCACATATGTAGTTTCCTCTCTGCATTAGGACAGATGTGGTCTTCCCACAGAATTAGAACAGATGTGGTCTTCCCCCAACAATAGCACAGAGGTGGTTTTCCTCTCAGCATTTTGACAAATGTGTCTTTTTCTCAATATATGAAAAGATGTCGTCTTTCTCTCAGCATTAGTACAGATGTCTTATCTCATCATTTGGACAGATGTGGTCTTCCTTACAGCATTAAGACAGATGTTGTCAGGGCTGGAGAGATGGCTCAGTGGTTAAGAGCACCGTCTACTCTTCCAGAGGACCCGGGTTCGATTCCCAGCACCCACATGGCAGCTAACAACTGTCTGTAGTTCCAGTTCCAGACAAATACCAAGGCAATAAATAAGTAAATAAAAAAAAGATGCTACTGTGGCTCAATGAACATTTAAAAAAAAAAGACAGATGTTGTCTTCCTCACAGCATTAGGACTGATGTGGTCCTCTTCTCACTATTAGGACAGTTGTGATTTTCCTCTCAGCATTAAGGCAGATATGGTTTCTCTCTCAGCATAACGATAGATGTGGTTGTCCCCGCAATTTTAGGACTGATATGGTCTTAGACCAAGCATTAGGACAAATGTGGTCTTCCCCCTACCATTAGAACAGATGTGGTTTTCCTCCAGCATTAACACAGAATTAGTCCTTTCTTCATGATTAAACATATTTGGTCATGACCATGCATTAGGACTGATGTGGTCTTCCACCAAAAATTATGACAGATGTGGTCTTCCTTCAGCATTAGGAAAGATGTGGTCTTCCCCTCAGCATGAGGACTGATGTGGTCTTACTAAGAATTAACACAGATGTGGTCTTCCCTGCAATATTAAGATATATTTTTTTTTGCCAAAGCATTAGGACAGATATGGTCTTTTTTTTTTTAACAGAAGTAAACTTTTATTTCTCAAATTTTTCAAATTAAACTGGCTGAGTTGGCTGCTTTGAGGGGGTTAGTCAAAGAGACCAAATCCCATATCCTCATCTGATTCCTCTGACTCTTCCTTGGTTTCAAGGAAACCAAGCCCCTTGGCTGGGGCTGCGGCTGCAGCAGGAGCAGCAGTTGTGGCAGCGGCCACAGGGGCAGCAGCCACAAAAGCAGATGGATCAGCCAAGAAGGCCTTGACCTTTTCAGCAAGTGAGAAGGTGTAATCAGTCTCCACAGACAAAGCCAGAACCCACTTGTACCCATTGATCATAGTGTGGCACTGAGGCAATAGTCGGGTAACCAATCTGCAGACAAACACTGGCAACATTTCTAACACCCTCTAGGAAGCGAGAGTGCAGAGCCTGCTCTGTGATGTCAAGCACTTCAGGGTTGTAAATGCTGCCATTGTCAAACACCTGCTGGATGATTAGCCCAAAGGAGAAGGGGGAGATGTTCAGCATGTTCAGCAGTGTGGCTTCACTGGCTCCTACTTTGTCTCCAGTTTTTATCAGCTGCACATCACTCAGAATTTCAATGGTACCTCTGGAGATTTTAGTGGTGGTGCCTAAAGCCTGAAAGAAAGAGGTCTTCTCGGGCCCTAGACCAGTGTTCTGGGCTGGCACAGTGACCTCACATGGGGCAATGGCACCAGTACGGGCAGCAGCAGGCACCTTATTGGCCAGCAGCATGTCCCTAATCTCAGTGAGGTCCTCTTTAGTGAACACAAAGCCCACATTCCCCCGGATATGAGGCAACAGTTTCTCCAGAGCTGGGTTGTTTTCCAGGTGCCCCCTAATGGCCTTCCTCATCATGGTGTTCTTGCCTATCAGCACCACAGCCTTTCCTCGAAGGGACATGCGAATCTGCTGCATCTGCTTGGAGCCCACATTGTCTGCTCCCACAATGAAGCATTTTGGATAATCATCCAAAAGTTGGATGATCTTAAGGAAGTAGTTGGACTTCCAGGTCGCCCTGTCTTCCCTGGGCATCATGGCGGTGGGTCAGGGATTGCCACGCAGGGTTTAAAGACGATGTCACTCTGACGAGGACGCCTGGCGAGAGCAACAGATATGGTCTTTACCCCACTATGAGCCCAAATGTGGTCTTCCTCTCAGCATTAACACAGAAGTAAACTTTTCTTCATTATTAAACATATTTGGTCATGACCATGCATTAGGACTTATGTGGTCTTCCACAGAGAATTAGGACAGATGTGGTCTCCCTCTCATCATTTGGATAGATGTGGTCTTTTCCTGAGCATTAAGACAGATATTGTTTTCCCCACAACATTACAACATATGTGGTCTTCTCCTAAGCATTAAAACAGATGTGGTCTTCCTCTCATCATTAGGAGAGACATGGTTTCCTCTCAGCATTAGGACAGATGTGGTCTCCCCTCATCATCAGAAGAGATGTGCTCTTCCACTCAGCATTAGGACAGGTATTGTCAGTCTTTCATCATTTGGATAGATGTGGGCTTCAAATCAGAATTGAGACAGATGTGGTCTACCCCTCAGCATTAAGACAGATGTGGTCTTTCTCTCAGCATTAGGAGAGAGGTGGTTTTCCTCTGAGGATTTCGACAGATGTGTCTTTTTCTCAATATATGTTCAGATGTGGTCTTCCCCTCAGCAATATGACAGATGTTGTTTTCCTCTAATCATTAGGACAGATGTAGTCTTCTGCTCAGAATTAAGACAAATGTTGTCTTACCCGCAGCATTATGAGAGGTGTGGTCTTCCTCACAGCATTAAAACAGATGTGTTCTCCCTCAGCATTAGGACAGAGGTCGTTTTCCTCTCAGCATTTCATCAGAAGTGTCAGACACCACATCTGGTGAGATGCTCGGTCAGACAGCACATCTGGCCAGATGCCCGGGTGGATAACACATCTGGCCAGATGCTCGGTCGGACACCACATTTGGCCAGCTGCTTGGTCGACCACCACTTCTTGCCACATGCTCGGTTGGAGACCACATCAGGCCAGATGCTCGGTTGGACACCACATCTGGCCACATGCCCGTTCGTACACCACATCTGGCCAGATGCTCGGTTGGGGACATCATATGACCAGATGCTCGATCGGACACCATATCTGGACAGATAATCATTCAGACAAAACATCTGGCCAGATGCTCGGTCAGACAACACATCTAGCCAAACCTCGGTCAGACCACATCTGGCCAGATGCTAGTCAGAGACCACATCCTGCCTAATGCTCGGTCTGACACCACATCTGACCAGATGCTTGGTCGGACACCATATCTGGCCAGATGTTCGTTCGGACACCACATCTGGCCATACACTCTGTCAGACACCACATCTGGACAGATGCTCATTCAGACACCACATCTGGCTAGCTGCTCAGTCGGACATCACATCTGGCCAGATATACGGACGTACAGCACATCTGGCCATATGCTCGGTCAGACTCCACATCTGGTCAGATGCTCGTTCGTACACGACATCTGGTTGGATGTCAGACACCACATCTGGCCGGATGCCCGATCGGACACGACATCTTGCCAGGTGCACAGTCGGACAACATATATGACCAGATGCCTGGTTGGACAGCACATCTGGCCAGATGCTCAGTTGGACACCACATCTGGTCAGATGCTCGTTCATACTCCACATCTGGCCAGGCACTCCGTCAGACACCACATCTGGACAGATGCTCATTTGGATACCACATCTGGCTAGATGCTCGGTAGGACATCACATCTAGCCAGATATATGGGTGTACAGCACATCTGGTCATTTGCTCAGTTGGATTCGACATCTGGCCAGATGCTTGATTGGACACCACATCTGGCCAGATGCTTGGTCGGACACCACATCTGGTCAGATGCTTCATCAGGCACCACAAATGACCAGATGCTTGTTCATACATGACATCTGGCTGGATACCCAGTCAGACACCACATCTGGCTGGATGCCCAGTCGGACATGACATCTGGCCAAATATGTGGTTGGACACCACATTTGGCCAGATGCTCGATCAGAGACCATATCTGGACAGATGCCCGGTTGGACACCACTTCTTGCCACATGCTCGGTTGGAGATCACATCTGGCCAGATTCTCGGTTGGGCACCACATCTGGCCAGATGCTCGGGCAGACAGCACATCTGGCCAGATGCTCAGTTGGGGGACATCATATAACCAGATGCTCGATCAGACACAACATCTGGCCAGATGCTCAGTAGGTCACCACATCTGGCCAGATGCTTGGGCAGACACCACATCTGGCCAGATAGTTGCTCTGACACCACATCTGGCCAGATGCTCAATGACAGAACACATCTGTCCACATGCTCGGGCAGAGACCACATAAAGCCAGATAGATGATCAGTCGAAGACTACATCATGCCAATTGCTCGGTTGGACACCACGTCTGGCCAGATGCTCGTTTGGGCACCACATCTGGCCAGATGCTCATTTCAGCACCATCGGGCACCACATCTGGCCAGATGCCCCGTCAGGAACCACATCTGGTCAGATGCTGGTTTGACACCACATCTGGCCAGAAGCTCGGTCAGGCATCACATTTGGCCAGATTTTTAGTCGAGCACCACATCCTCCCAGAGTCACGGTCTAGCACCACATCTGGCATTATGCCCGGTTGGGCACCACATCTGGCCAGATGCCCTGTCGGGCACTACATCTCACCAGATGCCTGGTCAAGCATCACATCTGGCCAGATGCCTGGTCGTGCACCACTACTTGCCAGATGCTGTGTTGAACACCACATGTGGCCAGTTTCTCGGTCATGCACCAGATCTGGCCAGATGCTTGTTCAGGCACCACATCGGGCCAGATGCTGGATCGGGCAATACATCATGCCAGATGCTCGGTCGGGCCCCAAATCTGACCAGATGCTTGGTCGGGCACCACATCTGGCCAGATGCTTGGTCGGGTACCAGATCTTGCCACATGCTCGGACAGACACCACATCTTGCCACATGCTCAGTCAGGCAATTATGGCCTGATGCTGAGTCAGGCACCACATCTGGCCATATGCTGGTTCGGGCACCACATCTGGCCAGATGCTTGTTCGAGCACCACATCTGGCCAGATGATCAGTTGGGCACCACATCTAGCCAGATGCAGGGTCAGGCACCACATCTGGCCAGATACTGGGGAGGGGAACACAGCTGGTCAGATGCTTGGTCGGGCACCACGTTTGGCTAGATGCTAAGTTGGGCACCACCTCTTGTGAGATGCTGAGTCTGGCACCACATCTGGCGAGATCCTCGTTCGGTCACCACATCTGGCCAGATGCTTGGTAAGGCATGACATCTGGCCAGATGCTCAGTCGGGCACCACATCAGGCCACATGCTTGTCGGACACCACATCTGGCCACATGCTTGGGCTGAGACCACATAAGGCCAGAAAATTGGTCGAAGATGCCATCTTGCCACTTGCTTGGTCAGACACCATATCTGCCCAGATGCTTGGTCGGGCACCACATCTGTCCAGATACTCGGTTGGGCTCCACATCTGGCCAGATGCTTGTTCAGGCACCACATCTGGCCAGATGCCTGGTCAGGCACCACATCTGGCCAAATGCTCAGTCGGGCACAATATCTGGCTAGATGCTGGGTTGGGCCCACATCTGGCCAAATGCGCGGTCAGGCCCCACATCTGACCAGATGCCCAGTCAGGCACCACATATGCCCAGATGCTCAGTCAAGAACCACAACTGGCGAGATGCTCATTTGGGCACCACATCTGGAAAGATGCTTGGTCAAGCACCACATCTGGCCAATGCTTGGTTGGGCACCACATCTGACCAGATGCTCCATCCAGAACCACATCTCCCCAGATGCTGAGTCAGGCACCACATCTGGCCAGAATGCTGGTCGGGCACCACATCTGGTCAGATGCCTGGTCTGGCACCACATCAGGCCAGATGCTGGGTCAAGCTCCACATCTGGCCAGATGCTCTGTGGGACACCACATGGGGCCAGATGCTCAGATGGGCACATCATCTTGCCACATGCTCGGTAGGGCACCTATTATGGCCAAATGCTCGGTCGGGCACCAAATCTGGACAGATGCTCGGTCAGGCACTCATTTGGCCAGATTCTCAGTCGGGCACCATATCTGGCCAGATGCTCAGTTGGGCACCAAATCTGGTCAGATGCTGGGTTGGGTACCAAATCTGGCCAGATTTCGGTCGGGCATGACATCTGGCCAGGTGCTCGGTCGTGTCCCACATCTGGCCACATGCTGGTCAGACACCACATCTGGCTAGATGCTCAGTCGGGGACTACATCTGACCACATGCTCGGGCGGAGACCACATAAGGCCAGATGCTCAGTCTGGCACCACCTCTGGCCAGATAATCGGTCGGGCACCAAATCTAGCCAGAGGCTCGTTTGGGCACCACATCTGGCCTTGTGCTCCATCCAGCACCACTTTTGCCCAGATGCTCAATCGGGCACCACATCTGTCTAAATGTTCACTCGGGCACCACCTCTGGCCAGATGATCGGTCGGGCCCCAAATCTAGCCAGATGCCTGTTCAGGCATTACATCTGGCCATATGCCTTGTCAGTCACCACACTGGCCAGATGCTCAGTCGGGCAACACATCTGATCAGATGCTCAGTCAGGCACCACATTGAGCCAGATGCTGGGTCTGGCACCACATCTGGCCAGATGCTCGGTCGGGCAACACATCTGATCAGATGCTCAGTCAGGCACCACATTGAGCCAGATGCTGGGTCAGGCACCACATTTGGCCAGATGCTTGGTCGGGCAACACATCTGATCAGATGCTCGGTCAGTCACCACATCTGGACAGATGCTTGGTTGGGCACGACATCTGGCCAAATGCTCAGTCAGGCACCCCATTTGGTCAGATGATCGGTCGGGCACCATCTAGCCAGATGCCCATTCGGGCATCACATCTGGCCAGTTGCTCTGTTGGGCACTACAACTTGCCAGATGCCCGGTTGGGCACTACATCTGGCCAAATGCCCTGTCGGGCACCACATCTGGCCAGATGCCTCGTCGAGAACCACATCTGGTCAGATGCTGGGTCAGATACCACATCTGGCCTGATGTGCGGTCAGGCCCCAAAAGTGGCCAGATGCCTGGTCTGGCACAACATCTGGCCAGATGCAGGTCTGGTACCACATCTGGCCTAATGCCTGCTCGGGCACTACATCTGGCCAGATGCTCTGTCATGCATCACGTCTGGTCAGGTGCCCAGTTGGGCACCACATCTGCCTGGATGCCCATTTGGGCACCCTATCTGGCCAGATGCCCGGTAGGGCACCACATCTGTCCAGATGCTCGGTCGGTCACCATATCTGGTCAGATGCTCGGTCAGGCACCACATCTGTCCAGATGATCTTGGACACCACATCTGGCCAGATGCTTGTTTGAGAACAACATCTGCTCAGATGTTCGGTCGGGCACTGCATCTGGCCAGATGCTCTCGGACACCACATCTAGCCCAATGCTCAGTCGGTCACAACATCTTGCAACATGCTCAATCGAGCACATATTATGGCCACATGCTCGGTTGGGCACCACATCTGGCCAGTTGCTCAGTCAGGCACCACATTTGGCCAGATGCTCGGTTATGCAACATTTCTGGCCAGATGCTTGGTCAGGCACCTCATTTGGCCTGATGCTTGTTCAGGCACCACATCTTGCCAGATGCTCAGTTGGCCACTACATCTGGCCAGATGCTCGGTGAGTCACCACATCTGGCCAGATGCGCGGTTGGGCACAAAATCTTGCCAGATGCTCAGTCGTGAACCACATCTGGCCATATGCTGGTCCGAGACCACATTTGGCCACTTGCTTGGTCGGACACCACATTTGGCCAGATATTCAGTCTGGCACCACATCTGTCCAGATGCTCGTTCAGGCTCCATATATGGCCAGATACCTGGTCAGGCACCACATCTGGCCAAATGCTGAGTCAAGCACCACATCTGGACAGATGCTTGTTTAACTGCCACATCTGGCCATATATGCTTGATCAAGCACCACATCTGGGCAGATGATCCGTCAGGCACCATATTTGTCCCAGATGCTCGTTCGGGCACCATAACTGGCCAGATGCTTGGTTAGGCACCACATCTAGCCAGATACCCAGTCGGGCACCATATCTGGCCAGATGCCTCATCGGGCACCACATCTGGCTAGATGCCTCATCGAGAACCACATCTGGTCAGATGCTGGGTCAGGCTCTACATCTGGTCAGATTATCGGACCGCCACCACATCTGACCAGATGCCCAGTCGGTCAAGCACCACATCTGGAGAGATTCCTGGTCAGACAACACATCTGGCCAGATGCCCAGTTGGGCACCACATCTGCGCTGATGCCTGGTCAGGAACTACATCTGGAAAGATGCCCAGTCATGCCCCACATCTAGCCAGATGCCCGGTCGTGCACCACATGGGACCAGGTGCCCAGTTGGGAACCACAGCTGGCCAGATGCCCCTTTGGGCACCACATCTGGCCAGATGCCCAGTTGGCCACAACCTCTGATTAGATGCCCGGTGGGGCACCACATTTGGTGAAATTCCCTGTCTCTCACCCAGTCTGGCTAGATGCCAGGTATTGCACCACATCTGGCCAGATTCCCGGTTGTGTACCACATGGGGCCAGGTGCCCAGTCGAGAACCACAGCTGGCCAGATGCCCCTTTGGGCACCACATTTGGCCAGATGCCCAGTTGGGCACAACCTCTGATCAGATGCCTGGTAGGGCACCACATCTCCTGAGATTCCCTGTCTCTCACACAATCTGGCCAGATGCCAGGTAGTGCACCACATCTGGTGCAATGCCCTGTCAGGAACCACATCTGGTCAGATGCACAGTCGGGCACCACATCAAGCCAGATGCCCAGTCGGGCCCCACATCTGTAAAGATGCCCCTTCAGGCACCACATCTGGCCAGATGCTGGGTGGGGCACCACATGTGGTGAGATTCCTTGTCACTCACCACATCTGGGCAGATGCCCTCTCAGGGACCACATCTGGCCAGATGCCTGGGTGGCTACCACATCTGGCCAGATGCCCCGTTGGGCACCACATCAAGCCAGATGCTGGATCGGGAACTACATCTGTGCAGATGATCAGTCGGGCACCACATCTGTCCAGATGCCAGGTCAGGCACCACTTCTGGAAAGAATCCCAGTTGGGCACCACATCTGGCAAGATGCCTGTTTGGCCACCTCATCTGGCCAGATCCCAGTCAGGCACCACATCTGGCCAGATGCACAGTCAGACACAACATCTGGCCCGATGCCCTGTCAGACAGTATATCTCGCCAGATGCCCAGGCAGGCACCACATCTGGCCAAATGCCCAGTCCTGCATCACGTTTGGCCAGATGATGGGTTGAAAACCACATCTGGCCACATGCCCATTTGTTTACCACATCTGGCCAGATGCCCGGTCAAGCATTACATCTGGCCAGATGCCCAGTCGGGCACCATATCTTACCAGATGCCTGTTTGGTCACCACACCTGGCCAGATGCCCGGTTGGGCTCCACATCTGGACAGATGCCAGGTTGGGCACCACATCTAGCCAGATTCCCATTCAGGCACCACATCTTCCCAGATGCCCAGTCAGGCACCACATCTGGCAAGATGCTCGATCGTGCAACACATGTGGCCAGGTACCCGGTCGGACACCATATCTGGCCAGATGCTGGGCACATACCACATCTGGCCAGATGAGCAGTCGGGCACCACAAGTGGCCAGATGCCCAGACAGGCACCACATCTGGCCAGATGCCAGGTCTGGCACCACATCTGGACAGATGCCGGGTCAGGCACCACATCTGGCCCTATGCCCTGTCCTGTACCTCATCTGGCCAGAAGCTCGGTTCAAAACTACATCTGGCTACCTGCCTGTGTTGTCATCACGTCTGGCCAGAGGCCCATTCAGGTACCACATCTACGCAGATGCCTGGTCGGGGACTAAATCTGGAAAGATGTCCAGTTGCAGAACACATCTGGAAAGATGCCCGGTCTAGCACAACATCTGGAAAGATGCCCAGTCAGGCACCACATCTGGCAAGATGCTCGATCGTGCAACACATGTGGCCAGGTGCCCAGTCGGGAACCACATCTGGTCAGCTGCCTCTTCAGGCACCACATCTGGCAAGATGCCTAGTTGGGCACAACCTTTGGCCAGAAGCCCGATGGGGCACCACAACTGGCAAGATTCCTTGTCTCTCACCCAATCTGGCCAGATGCCAGGTAGTTCACCACATCTGGTGAGATGCCTTGTCAGGCTCAACATTTGGCCAGATGCATGGTTGGACACCAAATCTGGCCAGATGCCTGGACGGGAACCACATCTGTCCAGATGCCCGGTCAGGCACTACATTTGGAAAGATGCCTGGTGGTGCACCATATCTGGAAAGATGCCCTGTCAGGAACCACAGCTGGCCAGATGCAGGTCAGGCACCACATCAAGCCAGATGCCTGGTTGGGCACCACATCTGTAAAGATGCCCAGTCGGGTACCACTTGTGACCAGATGCTGGGTTGGGCAACACATGTGGCAAGATGTCCGGTCGGGCACCACATCTGGCCAGATGCCCCTTCAGGCACCACATCTGGCCAGATGCTGGGTGGGGCACCACATGTGGTGAGATTCCTTGTCACTCACCACATCTGGGCAGATGCCCTCTCAGGGACCACATCTGGCCAGATGCCTGGTTGGACACCAAATCTGGCCAGATGCCTGGGTGGGTACCACATCTGACTAGATGCCCCATTGGGCACCACATCGAGCCAGATGCTGGATTGGGAACTACATCTGTCCAGATGATCAGTCGGGCACCACATCTGTCCAGATGCCAGGTCAGGCACCACTTCTGGAAAGAATCCCAGTCGGGCACCACATCTGGAAAGATGCCCCGTCGGGCACCACTTGTGGCCAGATGCCTGGTTGGGCACCACATGTGGCCAGATGCCCGGTCAGGCACCACATCTGGCTAGATGTCCCTTCAGGCACAACACCTGGCCAGATCCCCAGATGGGCACCACATCTGGCCAGAAGCTGGGTGGGGCAACACATCTGGAAAGATGCCCAGTCGGGCACCACTTGTGGCCAGATGCCTGGTTGGGCACCACATGTGGACAGATGCCCTGTCAGGCACCACATCTGGCCAGATACTGGGTCAGGCACTGTCAGGAGCTGTGATTGAGCTGCAGCCTAAAATGGTGCCAGCCTCTGCCCTCTGCCCTCCCGATGGCGAGCGCTCCCTGGGGAACAACTCCTTATTTGGTGTGAGGCGATCACACGTGTGAGCGTCCGCATGCATGGCCCAATGGGCAGCATCCACGTGCCAGGGAGTGAGTGGATCACCAGAGAGCTTTTAAGCCGAGAGCAGGGGGAAGGGAGAGGAGAAGGAGAGAAGAAAGAAGAGTGTACATGCTGAATAAAGGACCTGGTCAGTTGCTGCAGAAGAATCTGGTGTTGAGTCTTCCTTTACTGGCAAGGTGGGTGCGACAGGGCACCACATCAGGCCAGATGCTGGATTGGGAACCCCATCTGTCCAGATGCCAGGTCGGACACCACATCTGGCAAGATGCCCAGTTGGGCACCATATTTGGTATGATGCCCAGTCAGGCACCACATCTGGCCAGATGCCCGTTCAGCCACCTCATCTGACCAGATGCCCAGTCGGTCACCACAACTGGCCAGATGCCCATTTGGGTACCACCTGTGGCAAAGTGCCCTTTGAGGCACCACGTCTGGCCAGATGCTTGGTCCGGCATCACATGTGGCTAGACATCTGATCAGGTAGCACATGTGGTCAGATGCCTAATCGGTCACCACATCTGCCCAGATGCCCAGTTGGGCAACACATCTGGCCAGTTTTCTGGTCGGGCACCACATCTGGTCTGATGCCCCGTCGGGCACCACATCTGCCCAGATGTCCAGTCGGGTACCACATGTGGCCAGATGCCCAGTCGAGTACCACATCTGAAAAGATGCCTGGTTGGGCACCACATCTGGCCAGATGGCCAGTCAGGCACCACATGTGGCCTGATGCCCTGTCACGTACCTCATGTGTCAGATGGCTGGTCGGGCACCTCATCTGGCCAGATGCCTGAATGGGCACCCCATCTGGCAAGATGCTTGTTCGGGCACCACATCTGTCCAGATGCCCCTTCGGGCACCACATATGGCCAGATGCCCAGTTGGGCACCACATCTGGCCAGATGCCTGGTTGGGCTCCACATATGGAAAAATGCCCGGTTGGGCACCACATCTGTCCAGATGCCTCGTCGAGCACCATGTCTGGCCAGATGCTCAGTCAGGCACCACAACTGCACAGATGTCCATTCAGGCAAGACATCTGAAAAGATGCCTGGTCCAGCACCACATCTGGAAAGATGCCTGGTCGGGCACCAGATGTGGTCAGATGTCCAGTTGTGCACCACATGTGGCCAGATGCCTGGTCGAGCACCACATCTGGCCAGATGCCCAGTCGTACACCACATGTGGCCAGATGACCCGTTGGGCATGACATCTGGAAAGATGCCTGGTCTGGCACCACACCTGGCCAGATGTCCTGTCTGGCACCACATCTGGAAAGATGCCCAGTTGGGCACCATATGTGGCCAGATGCCTGGTTGGACACCACATCTGGAAAGATGCCCGGTTGGGTACCACATCTGGAAAGATTCCTGGTTGGGTACCACATCTGGCCAATTGCCCGGTTGGGCACCACATGTGGCCAGATGCCCAGTGGGTCACCACATCTGGATAGATTTCTTGTCATTCACCACATCTGGCCAGATGCCTGGTAGGGCAACACATCTCTCTATGGCCATGCCCATAGTGACTGGCCACACCAAGTTTGAATGAGTACACCCACTTTCACTGACCATGAACACTTTGACAGACCACACCCTCTCAAACTGGCCATGCCCAATTTGACTGGCCACATCCTCTTTGACTGGCCATGCCCACAGCGACTGACCATACCCACTTTGACTGACCACACCCACTTTACTGGCCATGTCCACTTTTACAGGCCATGCCCACATCAAGTCATGCCAACTTTGACTGAACACTCCCACAGTGATAGACAACGCCCACTTGACTGGCCATGCCCACATTGACTGACCACGCCTACTGTGACTGGCCATGCCCACAGTGACTGATTGTGCCCAATATGACTGGCCACGCCCACTTTAGCAGACTATGACCACACCAAGCCACGCCAACTTTGACTGAATAGGCCAAATTTGAATGACCATGACCACTTTGACTGGCCACGATAACATTTACTGACCACGCCCACATTGCCTGACTGACCACACCTCCTTTGACTGGCCTCATCCACAGTGACTGACCAGACCCACTTTGACTGGCTACGTCCACTTTGACGGACCACGCCCACACCAAGCTACATGGTCGGTCAAAGAGGGAGTGGTATGTCAAAGTGGGTGTGGTCAGTCGCTGTGGGCATGGTCAGTCAAAGTACAGAGGAGAGGAAGCAACATCTTTTTTAATGCTCTGTGTAAGAAAACGTGTGTATTGACGCTGAAGATAAAAACAAATGTGTTTAAACAAGGAGCGGAAGCAACATCTCTCTTAATGCTCTCTGTAAGAAAATGTGTATTGACGCTGGAGACAAAAACACATGTATTCAAACGAGGACAGGAAGCAACATCTCAATGCTGTGTGTAAGAAAACGTGTGTATAGACACTGAAGACAAAAACACGTGTTCAAACAAGGACAGGAAGAAAAATCTCTCTTAATGCTGTGTGTAAGAAAATGTGTTTGTTGTCACTGAAGAGAAAAGCACGTGTTCAAACGAAGAAAGGAAGCAACATCTTTCTTAATACTCTGTGTAAGAAAACGTGTATTGACACAGAAGATAAAAACATATGTGTTCTAATGAGGACAGGATACAACAACATCTCTCTTAATGCCCTTTGTAAGAAAACGTGTGTAATGATGCTGAAGACAAAAACACATGTGTTCAAATGAGGAGAGGAAGCAACATCTCTCTTAATGTTCTTTGTAAGCAAACATGTGTATTGACGCTGAAGAGAAAAACAAATGTGTTCAAACGAGGAGTGGAAGCAACATGTCTCTTAATGCTCTGTGTAAGAAAATGTGTGTATTGATGTTCAGGAGAAAAGCACATGTGTTAGATTGAGGAGAGGAAGCAACATCTCTCTTAATGCTCTGTGTAAGAAAACTTGTGTGTTGATGCAGAAGTTTAAACACATGTGTTTAAACAAGGAGAGGAAGCAACATCTCTCTTAATGCTCTGTGGAAGAAAAGGTGCGTTTTGCAGCTGAAGAGAAAAACACATGTGGTCAAACAAGGCCTGATGAGGGCGTGTTCAGCCATTGTGGGCATGGCCAGTCAAAGTGGGCATGGACTCTCAATGTGGGCGTGGTCAGTCGCTGTGTGTTTTGCCTGGTGTGGTCGTGGCCTTGTGTGTGCATTGTCACTCAAATTGGGTGTGGTCAGTCAAGATGGGTGTGGTCAGTCAAAGTGGGAGTGGTCAGTCAAACTGCACGTTTCCTGGTGTGGGCATGTTCAGTCAAAGTGGCCGTGGCCAGTCAAAGTGGGTGTGGTCAGTTACTGTGGGTGTGTTTGGTCAAAATGGGCATGGTATTGTGTGGGCTTGGTCAGTCAAAGTGGGTGTGGGCAGTCAAAATGGGTGTGGTACTATGTGTGCAAAGGCAGTCAAAGTGGGCATGGCCAGTCAAAGTGGGCTTGGTCAATTAAAGTGTTCGTGGCCTGGTGTGGGCGTGGTCAGTCAAAGTAGCCGTGGCCAGTCAAAGTGGGCATGTTCAGTCAAAGTGGGTGTGGCTTGGTGTGGGCATGGTCAGTCAAAGTGAGCATGGCAGTCTAAGTGGGCATGGTCAGTTACTTTGAGCATGGCCAGTCAAAGTGGATGAGTCCAGTCAATGTGGGCGTGGCCAGTCAAAGTGGCTGTGGTCAGTCAAGGTGGGCATGGCTGGTTGAAGTGGGCGTGGTCAGTCACTGTGGGCGTGGTCAGTCAAAAAGGGCATAGTATTGTGTGAGCATGGTCAGTTTAAGTGGACATGGCCAGTCTAAGAGGGCATGGCCAGTCAATGTGAGCATGGCCAGTCAAAGTGGTTGTGGTCACTCAATGTGGGTGTGGTCCATCACTGTGAGTGTGGCCTGCTCTGGGCGTGGCCTTGTGTGTGCATGGTCACTCAAATTGTATGTGGTCAGACAAAGTTGGCATGGTTAGTCAAAGTGGCCGTGGCCAGTCAAAGCGGGCATGGTCGTTCAAAGAGGGCATGGAATTATGTGCGCGTGGTCAGTCAAAGTGGGCGTGGCCAGTTAAAGTAGGCTTAGTATATTAAACTGGTCGTGGCCTAGTGTGGGCATGGTCAGTCAAAGTGGGTGTGACCTGTTGTGGCTGTGGTCAGTCAAAGTGCGTATGTTCAGTGAAAGTGGGCATGGTTTGGTGTGGGTGTGGTCCTTCAAAGTGGGCATGGCCAGTCACAGTGTATGTGGTCAGTCACTTGGGGGTGGTTGGTCAAAGTGGGTGTGGTATTGTGTGGGTGTGGTCAGGCAAAGAGTGCATGGCCATTCAAATTGGGCTTGGTCAATTAAAGTGGTCGTGGCCTGGTGTAGGCATGATCAGTCAAAGTGGGTGTGGCCTGTTGTAGCCATGGTAAAAGTGGCCATGGCCAGTCAAATTGGGTGTGTTCAGTCAAAGTGGGTGTGTTCAGTCAAAGTGTGCATGGCCTGGTGTGGGTGTAATCTGCCAAAGTGGGCGTGGCCACTCAAAGTGGGTGTGGTAGTCAATGTGGGCGTGGCCAGTCAAAGTGGGTGTGTTCTGTCAAAATTGGTATGGTCTGCCATTGTAGGCATTACCAGTCAAAGAGGATGTGGCCAGTCAAAGTTGGCATGGCTTTGTGTAGGCATGGCCAGTCAAAGTGGGTTTGGTCAGTCAAAATCAGCGTGGTCAGTCACTGTAGGCATTACCAGTCAAAGAGGATGTGGAAAGTCCAAGTGAAGTGGCCAGTCAAAGTGGGTGTGGTCTGTCAAAGTGGGCATGGTCAGTGAAAGTTGGTGTAGTCATTCAAACTTGGCATGGCCAGTCACTATGGGCATGGTCACTCAAAGTGGGCATGGTCACTCACAGTGGGCATGGTCGGTCACTGTGGGCATGGTAGTCTAGGTGGGCATGGTAAGTTACTGTGGGCATGGCATTGTGTGTGCGTGGTCACTCAAGATGGGTGTGGTAGGTCAAAGTGGGCATTGTCAGTCAAAGTGGACATGGCCAGTCAAAGTGGCTGGGATCAGTCAAGGTGGGCATGGCCAGTCGAAATAGGCATGATCTGTGACTGTGGGCCTGGTCAGACACTGTGGATGTGGCCAGTCAAAGTGGGCATGGTCAGTCAAAGTGGGTGTATTCAGTCAAAGTGTGCATGGCTTGGTGTGGCCGTGGTCTGCCAAAGTGGGCATGGCTAGTCAAAGTGGGCATGGTCAGTCACTGTGGGTGTGGTCAGTAAAAGTGGGCATGGCCAGTGAAACTGGGTGTGGTCTGTCAAAGTGGGCATTGTCAGTCACTGTGAGTGTGGCCAGTCAAAATTGGTGTGGCTTGGTGTGGGTGTGGTCCGTCAAAGTGGGTGTTTCCAGTCAAAGAGGGTGTGGCCAGTCAAAGAGGGCGTGGCCAGTCCAAGTGGGTGTGGTCTTTCAAAGTGGGCATGGTCAGTGAAAGTGGGTGTAGTCATTCAAACTTGGAGTAGCCAGTCACTACGGGCATAGCCACTCAAAGTGGGCATGGTGGATCACTGTGGGCATGGTAAGCCAAGTGGGTGTGGTAAGTCACTATGGGCATGGGCTTGTATATGGGTGGTCACTCAAACTGGGTGTGGTCAGTCAAGGTGGGTGTGGCCAGTCAAAGTGGGCGTGGCCCATCAAAGTGGAGAGGAGAGGAAGCAACATCTTTCTTAATGCTCTGTGTAAGAAAACGTGTGTATTGACGCTGAAGATAAAAACAAATGTGTTTAAACAAGGAGAGGAAGCAACATCTCTCTTAATGCTCTGTGTAAGAAAATGTGTATTGACGCTGGAGACAAAAACACATGTATTCAAACAAGGACAGGAAGAAACATCTCTCTTAATGCTGTGTGTAAGAAAATGAGTTTATTGTCGCTGAAGAGAAAAGCACATGTGTTCAAACGAGGAAAGGAAGCAAATTCTTTCTTAATACTCTGTGTAAGAAAACGTGTATTGACACAGAAGATAAAAACACATGTGTTCAATAGAGGAGTGGAAGCATCATCTCTCTTAATGCTCTTTGTAAGAAAACGTGTGTATTGACGCTGAAGAGAAAAACTCATGTGTTCAAATGAGGAGAGGAAGCAACATCTCTCTTAATGTTCTTTGTAAGCAAACGTGTATTGACACTGAAGACAAAAACACATGTGTTCAAATGAGGAGAAGAAGCAACATCTCCCTTAATGCTCTGTGTAAGAAAGCATGTGTATGGATGCTGAAGAGAAAACCAATTGTGTTCAAATGAGGAGTGGAAGCAACATCTCTCTTAATGCTCTGTGTAAGAAAACATGTATATAGACACTCAAGACAAAAAACATGTGTTCAAACGAGGAGAGGAAGCAACATCTCTCTTAATGCTCTGTGTAAGAAAGCGTGTGTATGGATGCTGATGAGAAAAACACATGTGTTCAAACAAGGAGAGGAAGCAGCATCTCTCTTAATGCTCTGTGAAAGAAAATGTGTGTATTGACGCTGAATGAAAAATGTATGAGTTCAAAAGAGGACAGAAAGAAACATCTCTCTTAATGCTCTGTGTAAGAAAACGTGTATTGATGCAGAAGATAAAAACCCATGTGTTTGAACAAGGAGAGGAAGCAACATCTTTCTTAATGCTCTATGTAAGAAAACGTCTGTATTGACACAGAAGATAAAAGCACATGTGTGCTAATGAGGACAGGAAGAAACATCTCTCTTAATGCTCTGTGTGAGAAAACATTTGTATTGACGCTGAAGACAAAAACACATGTGTTTAAACGAGGAGTGGAAGCAACATCTCTCTTAATACTCTTTGTAAGCCAATGTGTGTATTGATGTTGAAGAGAAAAACACATGTGTTCCAAGGAGGAGAGGAAGCAACATCTCTCTTAATGTTCTGTGTAACAAAACATGAGTATTGACTTCGAAGAAAAAAACACATGCGTTCAAACGAGGAGAGGAAGCAAAATCTCTCTTAATGCTCTGTGGAAGAAAATGTGTGTTTTGCCGCTGAAGAGAAAAACACATGTGTTCAAATGAGGCCTGATGAGGATGTGGTCAGCCATTGTGGGCATGGTCAGTCTAAGTGTGCGTGGCCAGTCAATGTGGGTGTGGCCAGTGAATGTGGGCATGGTCAGTTGCTGTGGGTGTGGCCTGGTGTGGTCATGGCCTTGTGTGTGCATTGTCACTCAAATTGGGGGTGGTCAGTCAAAGTGGGTGTGGTAAGTCAAAGTGGGAGTGGTCAGTCAAAGTGGGCATGTCCTGGTGTGAGCGTGTTCAGTCAAAGTGTCCGTAGCCACTAAACATGGGTGTGGTCAGTTACTGCGGGCATGGTAGGTCAGCGTGAGTGTGGCCAGTCAATGTGGGCGTGGGCAGTGAAAATGGGTGTGTTCAGTCAAAGTTGGCATGTCTTGGTGTTAGCATGGTCCGACAAAATGGGAGTGGTCTGTCAAAGTGAGTGTGGTCAGTCAAAGTGGCCATGGCCAAAGTGGGGGTGTTCAGTCAAAGTGGGCACTGCTTTGTATGGGTGTAGTCCATCAAATTGGGTGTGGCCACTCATAGTGGGCCTGGTCAGTCACTGTGGACAGGGCCAGTAAAAGTACGCATGGTCAGTCAACCTGGGCATGGTCAGTTAATGTGGGCATGGCGAGTCAAAGTGGGCATGTTCAGTCAAAGTTGGTGTAGCATAGTGTGGGCGTGGTCATCAACGTGGGCGTGGCCAGTCAAAGTGGGCATGGTCAGTTGCTGTGGGCGTGGTCAATCAAAGTGTGCATGGCCCGTCAAAGTGGAGAGGACAGGAAGCAACATCTTTCTTAATGCTCTGTGTAAGAAAACATGTGTATTGATATTGAAGATAAAAACACATGTTTAAACAAGGAAAGGAAGCAACATCTCTCTTAATGCTCTGTGTAAGAAAACATATATTGATGCTGAGACAAAAACACATGTGTTCAAACAAGGACAGGAAGAAACATCTCTCTTAATGCTGTGTGTAAGAAAACGTGTGTATTGACACTGAATGAAAAATGCATGAGTTCAAAAGAGGACAGAAAGAAACATCTCTCTTAATGCTCTGTGTAAGAAAATGTGATTTAAGCAGAAGATAAAAACACATGTGTTTAAACAAGGAGAGGAAGCAACATCTTTCTTAATGCTCTGTGAAAGAAAACGTGTATTGACACAGAAGATAAAAACACATGTGTTCAAACGAGGAGTAGAAGCAACATCTCTCATAATACTCTTTGTAAGCCAATGTGTGTATTGACGCTGAAGAGAAAAACACATGTGTTCAAAGGAGGAGAGGAAGCAACATCACTTTTAATGCTCTGTGTAAGACAAGTTTTGTATTGATGCTGAAGAGAAAAACACATGTGTTCAAGGGAGGAGAGGAAGCAATTTCTCTCTTAATGCTCTGTGTAAGAAAATGTGTGTATTGATGTTGAAGACAAAAACACATCTGTTCAAACGAAGAGAGGAAGCAACATCTCTCCTAATGCTCTGTGTAAGAAAACGTGAGTATTGACGCTAAAGACAAAAACACATGTGTTCAAATGAGGAGTGGAAGTACCATCTCTCTTAATGCTCTTTGTAAGCAAACATGTGTATTGACACTCAAGAGAAAAACACATGTGTTCAAACGAGGAGAGGAAGCAACATCTCTCTTAATGCTGTGTGTAAGAAAACGTGTGTATTGATATTGAAGATAAAATACATGTGTTCAAATGAGGAGAGGAAGCAACATGTCTCTTAATGCTCTGTGGAACGAAACGTGTGTTTTGTTGCTGAAGAGAAAAACGCATGTTTTCAAACAAGGAGAGAAAGCAACATTTCTCTTAATGCTCTGTGTAAGAAATCGTGTGTATTGACGTTGAAGAGAAAAACACATGTGTTCAAATGAGGCCTGATGTGGGCGTTGTCAGTCAATGTGTTCAGAGTCAGTCAAAGTGGGCATGGTCTCACCATCTTATAATGTGTGTACCAGTCAAAATGGGTGTGGTCAGTGAAAATAAGCGTGGTCATCAAAGTGGGTATGATCAGTCAAACTGTGTGGTCAGTCAAAGTGGGTGTGGTATTGTATGGGTGTGGCCAGTCAAAGTGGGTGTGCTCAGTCACTGTGTCGTGGTCAGTCACATTGGGTGTGGTCAGTCAAACTGTGTGGTCAGTCAAAGCGGGTGTGGTATTGTGTGGGTGTGTCCAGTCAAAGTGGGTGTGGTTAGTCACTGTGGGCATTGTCAGTCAAAGTGGGTGTAGCCGGTCAAAGTGGGCATGGCCTGCTGTGGGCATTGTCAGTCAAAGTGGGCATGGTCACTCAAGTGTTCAAGGTCACTCAATGTAAGTGTGGCCAGCCATAGTGGGCGTGGCTTGGCAGGGCGTAGTCCATCAAAGCTTGCGTGGCCAGTATAAGTGGGCGTGGTCAGTCAGACTGGGCGTGGTCAAAGTGGTCATGGTCAATCAAAGTGGGTGTGGTCAAAGCAGGCATGGTCAGTCAAAGTGGGTGTGGTCCGTCAAAGTGGGCCGGTCACTCAAAGTGGGCCTGATAGTTCACTTTGGGCATCGTAAGTCAAGGTGGGCATGGTAAGTCACTGTGGGCATGGCCTTGTTTGTGCATGGTCACTCAAACTCTCTGTGGTCAGTCAAAGTGGGCGTGGTCAGTCAATGTGGGCGTGGTCAGTCAATGTGGGCATGGTCAGTCAAAGTGGGTGTGGTCAGTCAATGTGGATGTGGTCTGTCAAAGTTTACGTGTTCAGTCAAAGTGGGCATGGTATTGTATGAGCATGGTCAGTCAAAGTGTGCTTGGCCAGTCAAAGAGAGCGTGGTCAGTCAAAGTGAGTGTAGTCAGTCAAAGTGGGTGTGGTCAGTCAAAGTGGTCATGGTATTATATGAGCGTGGTCAGTCAAAGTAGGCATGGTCAGTCAAAGTTGGTATGGTCAGTCACTGTGGGTGTTGTCGGTCAAAGTGGACATGGCCAGGCAATGTGGGCGTGGTCAGTCTCTGTGGGCATGGTCAGTCAAAGTAGGCGTGGTCATAGTGGGTATGTTCAGTTAAAGTGGGCATGGTATTCTATGGGAGTTGTCACTCATAGTGGGCGTGGCCAGTTAATGTTGGCTTGGTCAGAGTGGACATGGCCTGGTGTGGGCATGGTCAGTCAAAGTGGGCGTGGTCACTCACTGTGGACATGGTCATTCAAGGTGGGCGTGGTCAGTCTAAGTGGGCATTGTTATTCAAAGTGGGCATGGCCTGTTAATGTGGGCGTGGCCAGTCAAAGTGGGCGTGGCCATTCAATATGGGCATGTCAGTCACCGTGGGTGTGGCCTGGTGTGGGTGTGGCCTTGTGTCAATCCACTTGTTTTTCTTTTCATTTCCCCTCACCCCTCTGACCCACCCTAGACAGAAAGCCTAAAGTTGGTGGGTTTTTTTTTTTTTTTTCCGTGTGCAGTGTATTGTCTCAATCAAATTTCTTCACAAAACAAACAAACAGATTGGTTTTTAATTCTGGTCCTCTGCAGGTCAGGAAACCTCACAGAGCACCTAAAGGACCTAGCAAAGTATGTCACATGGTTGCTACCATCTTGTGGAGGTCACAAGCCAACATGGTGATTTCCTCCATTTTGTTGAGGTCAAAGGCCATGTTGTGTAAGTGAACTGTAGTTACTGAAAGGTTTGGAACTTTGACACTCCCTAACTCCCACCCAGAGACAGAGATACACTTTGATGTCTGAGTTCAAATTTGGTTTGGCACACAGAAATAATTGAGAGATGTTATTTTTTCAAATAAGATAAGGTAAAACAGAAAAGAGACCTGTAGTCAAACGCATCCTGTAATGAGATCTGCTGCCTTCTTCTGGCTTGCAGGGATACTGTATACATAATAAATAAATCTTTAAAACAAAATGTCTCTAGGATGGTGGTGCTGAAGTGCCTTGTCTGAGAGAACTGAACCCCAGTGTCTGGTCTGGGCATGTTCAAATCTGTGCTGGGTATTTTACCTGCCCGCATGCTCACATTTACAGTGTGTAAGATTTCATCTTGAAAGTTCAATTTTGTGCGGGAAGAAAAGACACGTGTCTGATTTCCTCAGTGTGTGTGTGTTTGTGTTTTCTGTGTTTAAATCCACATTTCCTGCATTGCCTGGAAATATTATGGCTTTTAATCCTAGCATTTGGGAGGCAAAGATCTCCATCAACTTACTGGGTTTTTTGTTTGTTTGTTTGTTTGTTTGTTTAAGGTCTGTAAATTCTTTCTCCTCCCACCCCAAAAGCTAAAACTTTATGGTGTTGTTTTTATTATTATTATGTCATAATTTCTTATTTATTCTCATAAATTTCATATGGCTCTGTGACTCAGGTGCTGGGATTTTCAATTGTTGTGCCACTACCAATTGGCCTTTATTGCCAATTGGCCCCCTCTCTGCTAGAAAAATCATGTTTAATTCACCCCCAGTCTGTAAATTCACACCAACTGCACCTCCTTTTCCCCAAAGAAACCTAAATGTCAGCTGTTTTTAGGACGCTTCCAAAGCTGTGGGCTCCTTTCTGTCATTATTGCAAGAACTTGATTTGTACTGGCTTATGTGTGTAACTCCTCTACCTTAGCAAGGAAGTAAGTAGGAACCGTCTGGGGTTGTAGATAGATCCTCTGAAATGTACTCTCCCTCCCCCAACTCAAGTGAGAAAGATTAAAAAAAAACCCACTATGGCAATGTAGTATTCCTGGACATAAAATACCAGTGGGAACTTTCACTATTTCACTGCTGTTTTCTTTTGCTCTAACTCCCTAATTAGTCTGAGAACTGAGAATTTGTCAGAGTATAATTGAATAAAGCAGTCATTCATTTCTAAAAAGGGAACTGTTATTTATTTTGTTTGGTCTTCATTCCATCTCTGCCTCCATCTGCCTGCCAGTCTATTTTTGTTTCTCTCTCTCTCTCTCCATTGTGTGTCTGTCTGAATACCTGTCTGAATAATTTATTTTAAAATGCCGAATAAAGCAGCAGAACAAGAAATTAAAAAACAGAGAAAGAGGAGACAAATAAAACCAACCAACAAATACATAAATTAAAAATGTTACGGGACTGATAGAAATAAATAGAAGGTCAGGCTTCTATTTGTCTAAGAGATAAGAACACCAGTGTCTAGTTGACAAAAAGCAGTTTGTGGAACTGAGGCTCATGATATACCTCAGGAAATGACACATGCCTTTTTCTTATCTGTTTTTAATTAGGATCAAATAATAGATTAAAAAATAGTTTTAGGGATAAACAGAGATGCTATGACATACATGTATTTCTTAGACATGTTGTTTTTAGACTTTAAAAAATATTTTCCAAGTTTTTTTTTCAGTAGTTTAGAAGATTTTTGTATGGCTGTAATTTTAAACAGAATGAGAAATGTGCATATATCATAACAGTAATAGACAAGAACAAAAACATATTATAGCAAAAATAATATTGTAGCGGGCTGGAGAGATGGCTCAGGGGTTAAGAGCACTGACTGTTCTGTACTTCTGGAGGACCTGAGTTCTATTTCCAGCATCCACATGGCAGCTAACAACTGTTTGTAATTCCAAGATATGACACCCCTTACACAGTTATACGTGCAGGGAGAATACCAATTCTCAGAAAATAAAAAATATATATGTATATATTTAAAAAAATAGCATTGTGGCTCCAAAAAGCACCTGAAACTAGCAGGGTGATTTGTTTGTTTGTTTGTTTGTTTTGGTTTTTTCAGGGGGGGCGGGGTATAGAGCTCAGAGGTAAATTTGGTCCATAAATGCCGTCACAGCAAGTTTGGCTGTCCTAAAAAAAATTGCTTTGTTATGCAGGTGAGCAACCAACACAGAGAACTACTTTCACTATGTTACCGCCGGCACTGTTTGTGCCATTCGGGAGAAACCCTGCGCACGCGCGTGCGTGTGCGTGTGCGTGTGTATATATGGGAGTTTGTATGTGTGTTTATATACAATTTGATTTGATATCTAAGTAACCAAATTACAAGGCTCATAATGACCTTCTACTCCAGATTCAGTCAATCTACCACCTTTTTTCTTATATGACACACTTATACACTTGGCATATTATTGTCAATTTTTTTCTTTTTCACCCAGATACTCCCACAGCTATCTAGTCCCAAATAAATATATAAAGGCTTATATTTACTATAAACAGATTAGGGTATGGCTGGGGCATCTACTTGATAATTTATACTCCTAAACTAACCCAGGATTCTTATTTATGTTTAGCCACTTAGCTTGGTGTTTTTCTTTAGTACAGTATTCCAGTGTTGTTCCTCTGCATGTGAATGAATTCTACTCTCCTCTTCCTCTTCCCAGAATTCTTATTATTCATGTTCTCCACTTATACATATTATCTGCCTAGCTTCTAGCCATTCATTATTTCATTAAACCAAGATTTACAGTGTATAAGAGCAAAATTCCACTGCTTAACGTATTTTCTCTTACACACAAACATACACAAAATGTGGAGAAAAACTTGTTTTAAAAGTTCTTGTGACTTGGGGCTGGAGAGATGGCTCAGTGGTTAAGAGCACCATCTGCTCTTCCAGAGGACCCGGGTTCGATTCCCAGCACCCACATGGCAGCTAACAACTGTCTGTAGTTCCAGTTCCAGGCAAACACCAAGGCAAATAAATAAATAAAGTTTAAAAAAAAAACTAAAAAAAAAAAAAAGTTCTTGTGACTCATAAAGAAATTACAAGAAAACCAAGTTGTTTAGGTATACAGAAATTTATATATTGTTCCTGTGCTTCTTAATTGTTGCTATATTCATGTGTGGGTTTTTGCTTCTTAAGTGATTCATATGTTTATGATATTGATATTTTAATAGAATTTACATATTATTGTCTCTGTTTTACTTAGCATTAGCTGTCAATATAATGGAAATTAAGTTGAGTAACAGCAGTTGAAGCTTTTCCCAGATCAAAATTGCTAGTTACTGTATTTGTAAGAAGTTATGATGATTGATAACTGACATGGAAATGCTCTTCCACTGAGACTGCAATATCCAAAATAAATGTGTGTGTGATGAATATGAGATTGATTTCATGACAAGAGAGTTATCAAGCAAGAGAGGAAACTACTAACAATGTTTCCCTGTAGTTTTTGCTTTTATTTTCTGGCTTGGGTTTTATCCTAAGTTACTACAATTAGAGCTTATTATCTAGAAATACCAGGCATTAAACTTTTTCATTACCTGAAATACTCTTGGGTACAAAATTTAATTAACAAGCAAGAAACAAGCAAGTTAGATCATAATGTCATTCACCAAAAGTTATTTTGTTTTGGGCTAAATGTGAGAATGTTGTCTTTTGAAGGAATATAGAAAATATTAGGACTCTAAGTGGCAAAAGCCATAGGAAGCTGCAAACAAAGTTGAATCAGTTATTCTTGTATGGCTAAAAACATCGGAGTGTTGACAATAATACTGACAGTGGAGTTTGAGGTCATGGGATTTCAGTGGAAAATAGACCGTATAAAAAATTAGGTGCAGATTATTTGTATAATATTTTGCTCTTAAATCATTCCTAGGGTTTTTTTTATTCCCTCAGAAATTGAGTGTGACAGAAATGAAAAGTAACTGGCTGATTTCTTAGGTAAAGTGCTTTTCTTTAGGATGTCCATTAGAAATAATTCATTCAGGTCTATAGTGGAAAAGAAATAAATAGTACATAAAAATTAAAAAAAATAAGTTTTATATAGAAAAACAGCACTACATTATTTCAAATAGCAGTCCTATTGTGAAGCAGAGGCAGATAATTTTTGAAAAATTTTAGTATCATGAAAGAAAAGGCCCTTTTGGCATTTGAAGCCCAGGAATGTACCCTAAGGGTAAATCTCTATCTTTCTTAAATTTAAAGAAATAAAAGGCAACTCGATTCCTAATCCGAAGAAGCAATTTTATACAAATTCTCATGTAGCTCAGGGCCCAAGCATTGTCACAACCATCAGAACTCAGCAGCCAAATGTAGGAGAATAATGTATGTTGTACTGTTTCTGGAATCAAAAACTGTAAATTTCATAGGTTATAAATTCTTTCTATGTAGTTTTAATTAAGCAGTATTATACCCATTCTATATTTGACAGAGTCAGAATCCCAGAGAAGACACTTATATAGTCCATTGCATGAAGCTTTGGAGATAGTGCCAGAATTGTATTTTGAGTTGATAGGGTGTTGAGATACTTAAGTTGTGAGATATCTGCCATGAAGAGGTGCATAGAGGCAGTGGATGTAGCAATGGAGGACATATATAAAAAAAATCAAAGATCTAGAACAATGCTCTTTGTGAATGAAACTACTGTTTTGAGACAGCACTACAAGATATGTAATTTTCCCTACCAGGTGTAGTATTTTCTTGGCCAAATTTTCTTTTAGTATGTTCAAATTTCCTTATTTGCTTCCTACAACAAAACATATAATACACAACATCCATCAACAGACAGGTAGCACTCCAGCCAAAGCATCTAGCACACAGAAAGTATCAGCCAGCAGCAACCAGATAGCACCAGCAATCGACACTTAGTTCCTAGAAACCACTACCAGAATCATAGCAGCAAGCATTCTCTACCTGGCATCTAGCACTCAGTACCTATCACCTAGCAGCCAGCACCCAGCTATGTGTGAGGGAAGCTCACATGACTTTCTTTTTATTTTATTTTTACATATTTTGTTTATTTTCTGAAAAGTATTCACTTAGCTGCAATCATCATTAGAGCTGTAGGGAAAAAATAAGTTGGAGATGGTGCAGAGAAAAAGGAGAGTGGTGTGGTGTAATCCCAGAGAGGGGCATGGGTCAAGTGAAATGTCACCTCTGACTCCAGATAAAGATCATGTGAAGTGACCTGTGACCTCAAAGATATGATGTGATTTTTGTGTAAAGTGATTTGTCACCCAGAAAGAAGTGAGTCACTTGTGTGGGTCCCAAAGTGACCTGTGATCTCTATTATGTGGCCGTCAAGTTTGTCTCATTAAACACAGGGAAGGTCCTTCCACATGAGAGTGTATGTTGACATCACTATAATGTGGATTCTCAATCATAAATGGGGCAGGTGCTGGGTGCAGGAGAGAGCAGGTCAAGATGTCACAGGGTCATAGAGCATAGAAGTGTATGGGGTGATTACTCCTGTCACAAGTCACATGATAGTAGTACAGACCAGTACAATCATGACTGCATAGTTCACATTGTTGACATCACAGGAATGTAGACACCTATGATTATGCACATCTCTCACCTTCTTCTGACCCCCACTATGATTCCCAGGCTGTAGCTCCATCCCTTGTGTTATTTATCCTGACCCAGCACCATCTGCAGTAATGTTTTCTATTTTTTTCTAATATTTTTGTTTCACATAAGGGAATGTCCTGGAAAAACAATTTATTATCTAAATGTAATTATATGCTGATCATTTGAAAAATAGCAGAAAGGGGGCTGGAGAGATGGCTCAGCGATTAAGAGCACCCTCTGCTCTTCCAGAGGACCCGGGTTCGATTCCCAGCACCCACATGGCAGCTAATAACTGTCTGTAGTTCCAGTTTCAGGCAAAACACCAAGGCAAATAAATAAATAAAGTTTAAAAAAAAGAAAAAAATATTAAAAACAAAAAAAGAAAAATAGCAGAAAGATATAAGCAATATATTCTTAGTGATATATTAGCTTGTATTTGTTGTAGAGTGAATGAGACTCAGACCAAATATCTGGGGAAGGCTGAAATATCAGAGAGAGGAAGCACCACAGTCAATTCTCACCCAGCTGTCTTGCAACTTCCCCAGCCTCTCTCCTGGTCACTTCTGCTAGAAGCTTCTCCTAGTCACGTATATACCCATCCAGGTTAAGATTAATATAGCCTTGAATCAAGAAATAGAAGTTCTGTCTCTGGAGTTGTAGGATTGAGGGTGGAGGTCACCAGTCACAGCTTTCACTGTGCTGGGATTAAAAGTGTGTGTGTGTGACTGCCTCAGCAGTTTATCTTTGTATTCAAGGTTTAAGAATTTCCTCAGCTGTCTCCCTAGGATTTACTGGGTACTCTCTCACCAATATTCAGGTTTTGTTAAATATGTATTACATATCCACATGTATTTATAAGATTATCCAGTGAAATGATGACTTGTTTCCAGAAGTTTCTTGAATTCTTACACGTAGAATCACTTTATAAACAGGAACATTTCCCATATGTGTTTCCTCATGCCTCTAATCCCTCTGATTAGATTGATAGAATTATTTAATAGCCATGGTTTAGAAGACGACCTCAGCTGCACAGCTGTGTTCTGGCTAGTAGAAAATACAATTTGTGATTCTGCATTACAAAGTATGTGTGTATGTGTGTGTGTGATGATTGTAGGTTATTTCTGTTCTAGCATTATCATAAAATGTGTGATGATATATACTATACTGAACATTGGCATTTATATAAAGTTGTCTGAATTAAATTTTTTCTATCATAATTAAGTTAGAGTACTTCAGGTCAGGTTTAGCTATTATGTTCAAAAATCATTTTCTGGTTTTTAAATGTAATGATTAAATATCAACAAGTCTTTGAACTCCCATTTCTAACCAAGAGCTCAGCATCTTTGTCTTATTAGAAGTGGTTTTATAAGTGCATGGCTTAGGTTCCCCAGTGTGCTTTTGACTTACTACATTTTAGACTATCACAGGACTGTAACATATATTCATATCAAATAATATATTGCATATGTCTGGAGAGATAGTTCACTAGTTAGAAACTCTGGATCATCTTTCTGATGACTCTTGTTCCATTCTCAGCCTGATCGCTTGCAATCATCTCTAATTCAAAGTAATCTCATATGTTCCATTTTGAATTTTGTGGAGCAAGCATACATGTATTCTGCATGCTTATGTAATTTTAACAGTGTCCCAGATGCCATACACTGGAGTGGCATGTAAAACATGTTTTAGGTAATATTTTACATGTAATTATGGTTTTCTACAAATTGATATTATACTACAAAACATATCCTTTTCTTTTTCTTTGTACTTCCTTATGTGTAAGAAGCATTACTTGTAATAGAAAGAGACAAAAAACTTGCTTAGTTTTTTCCTAGAGATGCTGACATTAAATGTTCTCTTGAGAAAATTTATCACTGTGTTTTACTAATTAAATTTTATTAAGAATAAAAGTTGATCATCCATTATTCACCTGAAAAATTATTATTTATCAGTTTTTTTAGGGCAAATGTTTGATGTAATTTTGTGGCCCTCAATTTAGGATTTAAAAATATCTATTAAATTTAAGTTAGACTTTTATTTTCTGCCTTTTAGATAAGAGTTCTCATTTTGATCCAGTAATTGTAGATATTTCCCACATATCATTTTTGTTAATGTACCCTTTTGGATAGCCTTCTTCTGGATTGGCAGAGGCACTGTTTTAGTTTAGAAAAGTTTGGAAAAGGAAATAGTTAATGTGAAGTTAAAGTGAATTATTTTTTCTAAATTTTCTAAAATATAATAAAAGAGACAAGTTCTGGGGTTAAAGATACTAATATTCAATGCTGAATCAAAATTTATAGAAGACAAAAGAAAGAAATTTAAACTGGCAAGAACAAAAAAAAAATAGAGAAGAGCTGAAGCCAAAGACTTCTTCCTTCTGTCTTAGCTGTTGTGATTGTTATTCTTGGTACTTGGAATTTCTGTGAAATTTACTAAAACCCAAAGATTTGTGTGCACCTCTGAGGGATTTATTTTAAGTGTTTTAAAATTTAAGGACTAGCTTTAATCTGGATTATTTGAGATTATGAGATCAAACTTCAGTTGTTTTGGGCCATGCACACCTTTAATACCAGCACTCAGAAGACAGAAGCATTAAAAGTTTTTGAATGTGAGATCAACCTGGTCTACAGAATAAATTCCAGGATTATACAGATAAATCTTGCTTAGAATCTATGTCAAACAAGTACCTAAAAATAAAACCAATTAAAATATGAAATTTATCTTTATTCTGATTGGTACATTTGGCAGCCTACTTTTTATACAAGTTATTAAAGGAGAAAGCTCTTACTCTAAATTTGTATCAATATTTTAGTGAAGCATCTGAAACTAGCAGTAGGATCTTTTAAAATTGCAATGAATAATAATTTGTAATCAGCCCCTACAAATGATGACAGATATCTATATTGGATTCAAAATACCAAAACCCCTACTTTTTTTAAGAATCAAAGATTTAAAAAAAAAACACTTTCAAGACAGAAAGGAGTTCAGGTACTGGTGACAGGTATGACACAGGTGGAGGAGGTACCATCATCTGCCTGAGTAACTAGCCTTGTGTCTCTGCAGTCTCTCAACCAATCCATTCTGTGCCTGTATCAAGTTTACCAGGGAAGAAGATTAAAAGTGGCTTTCCATTTTGTCTTGGTCTCACTGGAAGTGAACCTCTGTAGGACACTTTGTGTCTGTGAGTCCAGAAAGCAGTTTTACACTAGCTCGACTCTCATTTGCACCCTGGTTCAGGTAAGGTCTCAATTATAAAAGCCCTCCTCTACTGCTTCCTTTTCATTGCAATTTTCCCTGCACTTTCTTGCATGAGTGATTTGCCTCAATCCTGTAATGTCTGGGCTCCAAGGTGCTTATGACTCACTCAAGCACCATGGAATTAGGTGCCAATAGGCCACAAATTGGTAATCTTCTCCTGTTTTTCAGAGGTTTGCACTATTGCTTGTGTTTCTTTGTAAAGCTAGTGAACACTTGGGAGTAAGAGTACTCTGTTTGCCCAAAACTGCTAATCTCATAAATCACAGAAAAACCCAAACAGAATCATAAGATTTAAGACTACAAACAGAATGAATAGATATTCTGGTGCCAGCAGTCAAAGCCACAACTGAGATGCCTGCTTCCAAATCAAGCAAATTAGATGTCTCTTAGTTACCCAGCTGGTGGACCTTCTGCAGATTGAATTAGGTCATTTGGAAACATTAATAATTTTCAGCCTCATTTACAAAAATATAGCAAGAAGATCCAAAGGCCAATTTCCAAAAAATTCAAAATAATAACACGCAAAATTAAAATAAACATAGAAACACTAAAGTAAACACAGAACAAACAGAAAACTTAAAACTAATCATAGAAATCTTACTAGATACATACCACCCAACTAAGTATTGTGGGCTGTAAATGGTAGTTAGAAATTTGAAAGAGTCTCTGGTGTGTAGGAAAATAGCAGGGTTTGCTATTAGAACCAGGGCTAATTGCTATTCAAATGCATATCTCTGGTGATCTAGAAAAGGTCTTTGTCTGAAGTGGAAGGTCAGGTCAATGACCACTTTACTGTGTTTTTAAGAACAGTGCAATCCCCTGGGAGTTGACCTTGTCACTCAGGCCTCACTAGCCAATCAGGCCCTTCATGTGACCTGTCAATCTGACTTGTTGGAACTGACCCCAGAGGTCTGTGTGTTTGTGCTGTTTGTGCTTCTGCAGGGAGCTGAGCAGAGGACATGGCCAAGCTGGAAAACCACAACATGGTGAGTGAAGGGCTGCTATCAAAAGATGAGGTGAACCAAATGTTGAGGTTCAAAAGCTAGTGTGGTAGTTTTTCTGGAACCTGCAGCCAGAATCCCTATTGTCTGAGGTCCCACCTGGTCCTTAAAACTTCCTGGTCCTAGTCCAAGCCTCTAAATAACTTTGATTTGTGGCTTAAACCTGCCCATAGAATTGAGAGAAGGGAGCTGTTTTTAGAAACATATTTGTAGTCAACTTTTGAAAAGCTGGTTGCCAAACATCAAGAAATCAAGTTTCTCTAGCACCTTCTAGAAATTTAGCATTTTGCATTCAAACTTAACATGTAAGATTCATTTATAGTTAATTTTTTGAAGGTTTTAAAGGCATCTTATATGCTAGGTAGCACTTAACTAATAAGGTGTGATATATAAAAATAAAATTGTTGATATACAGGTTTTACCAATGCTAAAGAGACAAATTCTCACAAAATAAAATTTAACTAATCAATGATTGCTTCTAAAGCACCACAGAGATAAACGTGTGGAAGCAGGCCTGTTTGTAATTTTATTGATAGCAATAGACTCTAGACTCAGGGTACTATCCTCGGGAAGGGGGGCCCCAAGAATCTAGACTCTAGGCCGTTGATGTAAAATAACATGAGGTTTATTACATCTGCAGACGGGCTACCTCCCTGCCTCGGGAAACAAGGGAGTAGCAAGCGAGTGGCAATCACATATCTCTTTTAAAGGCTAAGACCATAAAATCACCATAGCAACAGGGGCAACACATGATTGGTCACTTTAAAGGTCACACTATAATCATAAGGTTGCTCACAGTGGTCATGGGGTTGCCTTAAGACCAGCTGGTTAGGGGGCTTTTACAACTGGGTG
>PVIH01019089.1:0-30970 GCA_004025045.1 Sigmodon hispidus | reverse complement strand
GTATCAAGCCAAGCTAAGTCTGGGCATTTATAAGAAAGAATAAGACTCCGTGTCATTTATTTGGAAGTTGGGTAGCCAGCCTCCCAAAAGAGTAAGACAAACAACCTCATTCTCTCTGTTCCCATGTTAGTGCAAAGGAGGCTGGAAGTAAATTGAACTAGATAAACCTGAGTCTTGAAAGGTTCTCAGACAAAGGATCTGGAGTGAAGAGGAAGGCCGTGCTGAAGGGAAGAGCTGAGAGAGAGGCAGATGAACTGGAAACCACTTTGTCTGCCCCATCCTCACATAAACAGGGAAGCAGGGGCAGGATCTGCTCTGGCTCTGGGAAGCCCCCATGCTGGGTCTCTGAGGACCTCCCTCCCTGCAGCCATGCCACACAAACCAGAATCTGACTGATCTCATCTGGACGCTTGTGCAGGACAGCGATCCCATTCACCTCTCGGAGCTCGTCACCAACATGGACCAGACCTAGGAGACACAGGGATGGGGTTAGCTTAGCACAAAAAAACAGTCCCCTGGCACTGGGCTTTGTGTCTCCAGGTACTAGGGAAGCCACTGCAGGGCATATTCAGGTCTAAAGATGGAGAAGAGTGACACATACTCAGCATCAAATTCAAACCATCCTCTGGGGAGGTCCTGGCGTACAAGGTACATACAACAGCTCTGACAAAGCCACACTGCTAAGTAATAGGGCTAGTATGCGTGTGTGCACACACACAGGCATCTCAGCATAGAAAGCTTTATTTAGGCAGTGGCAGAACTTGTCTTTAATCCCAGCACTTGGGAGGCAGAGACAGGAGGAGCTCTGTGGATTGGAAGCCAGTCCGGTCTGCAAAACAAGTTCCAGGACAGCCAAGGCTACACATAGAGAAATCCTGTCTCAAAAAAACCAAAAAGAAAAAGAAAGAAAGAAAAAGCAGCATTTCTTCTGCCACATCTTTGCTGAGAGAGAGAGAATGTGTGTAGTATGCAGGTGTGTGAATGCTTGTGTACACAGGCATGTAGAGTCCAGAGGAAGCTCATCTCTCTCCAGGCACCACTCACCTTGATCTTTAAGACCCAGGGAACTGAGATGCAGCACTTTCCTAGCACTGAGATTACAAGCATACAAGTCCACATCCGGGTTCTTACATGAGTGCTGAGATCAAATTTAGGGTTTCATGCTTGGGTGTCAAGCACTTTACCAGCTGAGCTATCTATCTCCCCAGCCTCTACCTCTGCTTTTTTAAAAGTATCATTAACTCTTTACTCTCCTGACCTGCAGATATCTTTCTTTCTTAAGTCATAATGAAGAAACTTAAAGGCACCAATACTTATCTATGTATCTACCAATCTACCTATCATCTATCTATGTATCTATTTATCTGTTTGTGTACCTATCTACCCATCTAGGTATCTACCTCTGTATCTACTTACCTATCAGATATCTATGTATCTATTTATATACACATGTATCTATCCACCCATCTATCTATATATTTATCTCTGTATCTACCTTCCTATCATCTATCTATATATCTATTTATCTATATATTTATCTATCTATGTATTTATCTTGAGCTGCAGGTGGCCTAGTCTGACCTCGAACTCATTGTGTAGCAGAGAATTACCTTGAATGTCTGATTCTCCTACCTCTGCCTTCTGAGTGCTGGGATTGCAAGGGTGCACCACCAGGCCTGGCAGTGCTGCAGGTGGAACCCAAGACTTCATGCATTCTGAACAAGCCTGCTACCAACTTAGCTGTTGGTGCGACATAGCTTTGCTTATTCTCTTATTTACTTTGACAGGCTTTCCTTATGTAACCCAGGCTGGTCTTTCTCTCTTATATGCAAGGAATTGCCCCTTCTGAACCCTCCAAGCAGCGGCGACTATAAGCTCCACCACCTGCAGCATGTAGCCAGTACTTTAGTGATAATTGTCTCGATGTGATCTGGCCTCTCTTCATTGCTCTGAGTGGGCGCTGGGCTATCAGCAGCAGCAGCAGCACCAGCATCAGGAGTGCAGATGTCTGAGTCAGCCTGTATGTGACTAACGTGCTCAGGGGCCTGTGTTTAGAAGTAAGGTCTAGGACTCTCCAGTTAGTTTTCTAGACCTGGAAGGTAATGTCCCCCTACACCAAGAGGCCTGCTACCAGAGTTCCCATGCACTGGTGACTCTCAACCTATTTTCCACTGAAACTAATTCGGGTCTTGAACACACTCCTGTCAACAGCAGTTTCACAAGATGATGGGGCTACTGGAGGTGGCAAGGACCATCCCCACCCCAGCTAGGAATCCCCAACTAAACCCATCTCCAAGCTTAGGTGTTATAATCTCAGCCTACACCAAAGGCCTGAGCTCTTTTTTGATCACCTATGAAAACTCCAAGTCTATTAGGTTCCAATTAAATTCCTATTGACCTTGGGATCTTGAGAATTCTATCCACAATCCCCAGAGTGAAGCAAACCCTGCCAAAATTACCCTATACATGGAGAAAAAGAGCCACCCTCTGGGCCAGGCTGGCACCTTATCACCCCACAGGCTCCACTCACCGCTCCGATCTGCCGCACCCCCTCGCATGATCCTGGCTACTACGACGGCCCCGGAATGCTCATCTCTACGGATAGTGGCACCCTGAATGAGAGGCAAGAACAGACATGCTCCAGCAAAGCAGCCTCAGGCTGACAGTTTCCTTCATTCTTCCCTCTGCTGCCCCAGTGGATGATCCACTGGAACCTTCCCAAGGCTGAGAACACTATGAGACCAAGAAGAAAGAAAAGCTCCACTTTGCAGCTTACAAAGCACAGCAATCCATTCTGCACAAGGGACTAGGCTCCTTCAGTAGAGTGTGTGGTGGTACAAGCCTGCAATCCAAGCACTCAGAAGGCAGAGAATGGAAGATTAAGAGTTCAAGGTCATCCTCACCTACACAACGAGTTTGAGGCCAGCCTGAGCTATTTTAGACTCTGTCTCGAAAAGAATAATAATTAAATAGAGCCAGTGAGATGGTTCAGCTGTAAAGGCATCTCCCACTATGCTTGAGTTCAGTCCTCAGGGCCCACACAGCAGGAAGAGAACGAGCTTCTTCCAGTTGTCCTCTGATCTCTATACTTGTTCCTTGGTACTCACCCCCACACACACAGACACATGCACAAAACAAATAAATGCAATCCAAAATGTTATATAAATAAATAAGACATGAAGGACTGGGTACCAGGGACACTAAGAATCTTCAAAGTCACCCTCATAGAAAGGGGAGGCTTTTGATGATGCCAACTCCAGTGTTTTTCTGCCTCATCACAGTCCTTGTCACTTGCAAAGACATTTAATAACAAGGACGGTATGTGCTAGCAAATTCTCAACCTGCCTTGAGCCAATCCCTGTGTTCCTGGCCTTCTGTTGTTGCCAACAGGAACCAATTATGCCCCCACCAGAGCACCAGGACCAGGATTTGGCCCATGAAACACATGATTTCTGGGATCAAAAAAAAAAGGGACTAAACTAATGAATTCCTAATTTCCTGTACCAGGTAAGGAGGCCCATGTCAGCACAGCAATGGGGTGGGGGAGCCAAGCCTAGACAGCCAGCTCAGCCATTGACTAGAAATCATGTGGCCTCACCAAGGAAGTCCCTGTGTTCTCTGAGCCTGCCTTCTCTAGGATAAGGGAGACCATTATAGATAATTCGAAGGGCTGTTCCAAGGGTCCCACAAGGAAACTGGATGTGACATGTAAACAGTAAATGTCCAATAAATGTCCGTCTTTTGTTAGTGGCTATCCAGACAAACAGGGCAGGCACCCTTGTCATTACAGCGCTCACGTCCTCATGAAAAGCACGGAAAATGAATAACTGCAGAAGCTGTCCGCTACACCTCCCGAGGCCCACTGTTCCCTGACCTGCAAAGTTGCATCACATTCCTCTCTGAACCACCCACCCCCAGCACTTCAAGTGCACAGGGGCAGTTTCGGGATGTGTGCCAACTCCATGGCACAGGGGAGGAAACAGAGGCAACAGAGACATCTTCCTCTGTTGGGAGACATGGCTCATCTATCCCAGTCACCTGGGGAAAACTGGAACCAGAGAATGCCAGCTCTGGGATTCTCTGAGGCAAGTCCTAAGCTCTCTGGGCATCCACCACTTCCTTCCATCTGATAAACAAACTGGCCTTTTGCCCAGTCCCTCAATGCTGAGAGCAGGTACAAAAACTGTGCTTATATATCAGCTTCTGGGAGAGCGTGGCTGCACCCACACTACCTCAGTATTCAGAGCTGGGTCAGCAAACGCTGTCTACAAAGGATGAAGTATATGTATCTAAGGCTTTGAGAGAAGGTTCGGGTCTCCGATGTCATTACTGGACTCATGATAAATGAATAAGCATGACCTTGCTTTAAAAAAACAAAACAAAAAATACAGCAAAATTAAGCTGCAGGCTACATTCAGCCCTTGGACAGAGTCTGTTAACTCCTGTTTCTCAGCATGGAGACCTCTGTCACCCTTCTTAGCCTTGCAGACTGTATACTGTACAAAATGGCTTGGTTGGAATTGGGAGGAACTGTATCCACTCAGGAAAAGGAGTGTCCCGTACACAAAGGTGCTACAGAGAAGAGCAATCATCCTGGCAAAGGGCTGCCAGTCACTGTGAATTTGGAGGGTGCCTTCCTGGCTTTCTAGGCTGGGGATGAGGTGCAGAGGAAGGTAGCGGGGAGAGGCCTGTACATACCAGAGGTTCTTTATTCTTCACCAATCGGACAATCTTCACCGATTCCTCCTCAAAATCCTCATCAATATTATCGGGCAGAGGGGGCAGAACAGGATCAAAGTTCTTCTGGGCAACTGTGTCGTGTACCATGAGCACAGCCTGCCAGGAAAGCCAGGGGAAAGGGCTGGCACTATGCTCTCACAGGGAGAGGGGTCCTTGGCTGGCCAGGGGTAGAAAGGGGTTCAGATTTTTCTGCCTAAGAAACATCCCTTCCCCCCCCCACCTCAGTACATCACTTAGGATCCTTCACACAGAAGTGTCCTCCCCTCCATTTTAGAACCCAGCACTCCTCCATCCCCCTCCCAGGAGACCCAGCTGCGTGGGTGTGCAGGGACTGCAGCATGACTACCCTGAGGTGGGGGGTGGATAGCAGCTGCAGCAGCTCCCTCTGGGCACTGTGCACGGAGGCGGCCTGCAGCTCCTCTATCACCTGTAAGGGAAGGAGACAGGAGGCTGGGGTCCCCCTGCAGGAGCTTGCTTAAAATCCCGACAGGAAAGCCCTCTTCCCTGGGCCTCAGACACAAGGATCCTCTCAGGAATGACTGCATCACCCAGAAACATGTCAGATCTGTCACTCCAGGACTGGGAAAATCAAGCCAGGGACCAGAAGTACTCACATGCATGCAGAGAGTAAACCTACTGTACACTTTTATGGGTCCTCTCAACAAACGGGATGCCACGAGCACTTTAATTTTGATATTTAAGGGTGTGAATCTCGAGGCCCAGAGAGATTAAAAATTGTGTCAAGGTTCACAAAGCTCAATGGTGGTACAGCCACAGTCTATGCCCTTGACACTAAGCTATCCCATGAAGGACACTGAGGCTGAGAGGTTGGGTGGCTTATTAAGGTCACACGGTTAGTGGCACAGTTAGCAATGCAGAGCCTGGGGGTGTAACCCACTCCAAATGATCACACTGTGGAGGAGCAAGGTACAGTATCACAGACTACACCATCCTCCACAGGGCCATCTTCTGATCTGAAGTTCTCTGGGAAACAGCCCAGCTAACTAGTTGGATATCAGGTGATCTATATAGAAATCAGTCTACATCAACGACTCAGACAGATAAACCAAAAGCCAGAAGAACTAAGGTCCCTGAGGAGTCAAGAGGCCAGAGCTAGTCAGCAGAGACTGTAAGTCCCTTGGATTCAAGACTTCATGGCAGCCTCCCAAAGCCCAGACACAAGGCCCTATCTGACCTACTAATATCACCAGGAACAGGTGGGGAGTCACTGATAGGATCCAAGGTTCTCATTTTACAGCCAATGGAAACAGGTTTGCTCCAGAACACATGGTCAGCAGGAATCATCATGTCTCCTGGCCCAGGAAAAGGCTAAGAAGCCCCACCCCACCCCCACCCCCAACAGGCTGGGGGGGGCTGGGGCGGAGGGGCTGGGGTGGGTGGGTGTGTGTGTGTGTGTGTGTGTGTGTGTGTGTGTGTGTGTGTGTGTGCGAGGACTGAACTTCAGCTCAGCCAAACACTTGCCTAGCATGTACAAGGCTCTGGGTTTGATGCTCCAGCAAAACACACACACATACACACACACACACACACACACACACACACACACACACACACACACACGATAAAGGAGGAGGAGAAGAGGAAAAAGGAAGAGACCCCTCCCTCTTCATCCTCAGACTCACAGCATCTGATGTCCCCAGCTAAACAGCAGTTACAAGGCAGGCAAGAGCATTTTCTCAGTCTATAGTACTGTTTCACCTTATATCAAAACTCAAAACATTAAAATCTGGGACTTACATCCTCAGCGAGGGCCATAGCACTGTGCAGGACTGGGGTTGGGCTCTGCCTCTCATAATAGCGGAGTTTCTCATGAATCTGCAAAGATACTTGATTTCTGTTTTACCTTGAATATCACATACCACACCCAGGATTTTGGTGACATCCAGGGCCATAAGCTGAGTTCCCTCCATAGCAGTATATGTGGAAAGCTCTCCCTACTGAGTTAAAAAACCTTCAAGGGGCAGGAAAGGGGCACAGGCCAGAGCCTCCCTCGGGGATGGAGAGGGTGGCTGAGCCGGCTTTCACCTTCATTAAATAGCTGAGGCTCTTCTCACTGAAGACATCTCTCAGGAAGCCCATCTCCTCCCTGTGGTTGGAGTCAGGCCTGAGCTGAGAGGTCAGAAGTGCCAGGGTCTCATGCAAACCTGAGGAAGAGGCAAGAAAAACAAGGTCCAGAAACAGGGGGACTTCCTGCCCTTGAGAATTCCCTCAGACAACATCCCATCCTGTCTTGACAGCAGTCTCCTGCAGACTCGGGTCTGCAGGGTAGGCAGGCATGGTAGTTTGCAGAGGCAACAGCCCGGCACTGGTCCTGTTTTTCTGTTTTGTGTTATCTCAATCCCCCCAATCCTGGGAGGCCTGGCAGGTGCAGTTCAGGCTGAGGACACTCACCCGAGTCTTCAGACAGCACAGGCATGCCTGTGCCTGGCAGGTCCCTAGCTGTCTCTGCAGTTTGTAGGGTGGGAAAAGAGTCTCTCAGCAATGAACAGACATCACCTGGATCTGCTTAGGACCTATGAGGACAGAAGAAACGAGAAGAAAATGGCCACTTTTTTTTTTTCCAGGGTGGGTGGGCAGAGAGCAAGATTTGCTGGGTGCCCCCAAATATGCCAAATACTATTATATTTCCTGGCTATGCATAAAACCTTGAAGATGAACACTAATGCTTCCCATTTTATGGGTGAAGAAACAGAGGCTGGGGGCCCCCTAAGTAACTTTTGAACCAGAATAGGTACTCAGATCCCTTCTGCCAGGCTGACCTTGGCAATGCCAAGAATTCCTGTCCTGTGCAGGGTGCTATGGCCCACAACCCTGCTCTCTCCATCGCTACCTTCTAAGATTGTTTGCTCAAGTTCCCTGCTGCAACATCCCTTCAATAAGTACCTGGTTAAGGCCTTCAAGAACCCCCATTCCCCAACCCATCTCTAGACCCCAGCCCAAAGGAAGCCTCCAGTCTGAAGGCAGAGATGAGATGCAGAAGTGACAGTGGAGTTTCTGCTATACCGGAAGTAAGTACCCTATCTCAAGAGGCCCACTCCCCAGGTGCTCTGCAGCACGTGGACCTCAAAAAAGTCCTCCTTCAGAGAGGGACAAGGACTCATGATTCATTCATTTGGCAGACGTAGAGCCAGCACGCTGCGAGGAGCGCCACTCACATCGAAAGCTAGAAGAATGGTACCCGGCCCCCCCCCCAGCCCCAGCCCCCACGCCGGGCTCACCCCTAGGCGGCCTCCAGCTGCGCTCTCGAACCCCCCTCCCCGACTCCAGAAGCTTTTGGAAAGAATCTGGGGAACAAATCTTAAGCGCATCTAGCTTTGAGAGGAGAAACCCCGGGGGGGACTGAGCGGGTGGTGTCAGGGGATGAGGAGCGGCGCGGGAAGGAGCCGGACGCACGGGATGCGCGAGAGGCGAGCAACGAAGGGGACCGCGGGCCGGGAACTGAGTCCCCGCTGGGGAGGGTGGGCCGCAAGGCTGTCGCACACGCGAGGGGCGGGTCCCCGGGCCCCCTCCCGCAGGGCACCGGTCCCTTGTGTGCCGTCCGCTGCTTCTTACCTCGCCGTGCCAGGATCTAGTATCGGTGACCCGAAGCCAAGCTGGAGCCACCAGCCTTGGCCGCCACTGGCTCCGCCTCCGCCGGCCCCTCCCAGCCGCGGCGCGCGGGGTCGGGGCAGCGCGCGCGGGCGGAGGCGCGGCGCGGGCCCGGAGGGGCGGAGCGCGGCCTCGCGGCCCCCTAGCAACCCCCGCCCCTAGCACAGTCGGCTCCCGGTGGACACCTGCTCCGCCGAGAATCCGATTTTGCAAACATTGATTGAGCGCCCTGCAAGTGCCAGGCACTGTGCCAGGGGCTGGAGCTTCAAAGCTGATCCAGGCAGAGAAGCTGCACTGGGACATTAGCAAGCAAATGGGGTGGTGGTGGGAGGGGGGCACCCCGCAGCAGCCAGGCCAACCCGTTGCAACAATGCTGCGTGCAGCGAAAGATTTATCGGTGCACGCTGCCCTGGGGACGGGGAGGAGTGAGAGAGAAGTGCGGCTGGGAAGAGGGCGGCTGGATCCTGCCGGGGTGGGAGGGGGTGGGGCTGAATGAAAAAACAGACTAATGTCCAGGGGCTTCACCAGGGGAATGAGCTCTGAAATGCTGGCTCTATTGTGCTCTCTCTGTCCCTACATACTCCTGGGATCACATGGCATTAGCCCCAGAGGTAGACACCAAAATGATTTCCTCGCTTAAATTGAGAAAACTGAGGTTCAGGAACTAAAAGGTGTGTGTTCAGGAACTAGTAGAAGGTTCCGCTGAGTGAGCAGGTGGCTGGGGATCTTAGTGGTTGAGGAGTGGCCTGGTGGGTGTGTCTCCTCCCTTCAAACACTGCAGAGAAGAACAGCACAACACGTACTACCAGGATTAAGATACGCATGTCCCAGAGGGGGCAGTCTGTAGACAGCCCTTGTAGCTTGCAATGGACAGACAGGCTGTGAGAGGCATCAAAGGTCACTAAGATATTTTCCTTCATTCTTCAAGCATCAACTATCCAGTGTTCCTCAAATTCTCGTGTCTATGAGGCACCTGAGGCTTGTACGGAGGCCGGTATTTATCCTGCATTTCTGGAAGGCCCTCAGTGATATGACATGAATAAACTACAGGCCACATTTAGAGTAGAGGAAAAACTAGGAAGCAGGCTTTTTGTTTGTTTTTATTTTTATTTTTGGTTTTGTGACAGGATCTCACTATGTTGTCCCAGCAGGCCTGGAATTCAGAGAGATCCACCTGCCTTCCAAAAGCTCGAATTAAAGGCTTGTACCACCACACCTGGCCACAGAAATGTTTTCACTGATGGTGCTTAATTTCTGAAAATTATCAAAAGCCAACTGATGTTTTCTTTATTAGACAACCAGTAAAAGGTGTTCAAACAATGGTCTTGTGCAGTGTGTGTATGTGTGTGTAACACAGTCCCTACCTGACACCATACACAAAATTGAATTTTAAGTGATACTATAAATGTAAGTAAACTGATACAACCCCTAGAAGGAAACAGTATATTTAAATATTAGTGTAGGCACAAATTTCTTAGAAAAGATTTCAAAAACAACTGCATAAGAGAAGGCTATATGGGGCTGGAGAGATGGCTCAGCGGTTAAGAGCACCGTCTGCTCTTCCAGAGGACCCGGGTTCGATTCCCAGCACCCACATGGCAGCTCACAACTGTCTGTAGTTTCAGTTCCAGGCAAACACCAAGGCAAATAATTAAATAAATAAATAAAAGTGTTTAGAAAAAAAAAGAGGGTGCCATAAAAACCTAAACTGTGGGGCTGGAGATGACTCAGTGGTTAAGAGTGCTTGCTCCTCCTCCAGAGGACCCGGGTTCAGATTCTGCACCATGTCAGACCACTCCCAACAGCCTGTAACTCCCGCTCAAGGGAATCTGAGGCCTATGGCTTCAGCAGATACTCTCACTCGTGTTTGCACCCACACAGAGACATGGACACATCCACATAATTAAAATCAAATCTTTTCAAAAAACCAAAACCAATTATTAAAAAATCAAGAGACTGAAACCAGTCATAGTGATCCATGCTTGTAATATCAACACCTGAGGCTGAGGCAAGAGGGTTGCTCCAGTTAGAGGCCAGCTTGGTCTACATAGAAAATATCAAAATGTTGTGTCAAAAAAAGCTAGACAGAGAAAGAAGAAGAGAGAGAGAAAGGGAAGGAGGGCTGAAGGAAGGGAGGGAGGGAGGGAGTAGAGGAATAGTTCAGTAGAAAAGTGTTTGCCTGATATAAGCAAGCCGTAAATGTGTTTCAGTGCCACCAGACGAAAGAGGAGGAGGAAGGGGGGAGGAGAGGGGAGGAGAGAAGAGGAGGGGAGGGGAGAGAGAGAGAATGTGACATGGTTGTCTCACTGCTTGTTCATTATTTGTGGTCAGACATTGTAGTAGAGGCCTGTAAGCCAGCACTAAGAAGGCTAAGGACATGCCTTTAACCCCAGCACTTGGGAGGCAGAGGTAGGTGGATCTCTGAGTTTGAGGCCAGCCTGGTCTACAGAGTGAGATCCAACACAGCCAGGGCTACACAGAGAAACCCTGTTTGGAGGGAAGCACATGACTACAAGTCCAACTTGGGCTACACACACACACACACACACACACACACACACACACACACACACAAAGCCATGAGGGTTGCACTGTGATGCTGGGGAGACAGCTTGGTCAGTAAAGTACATGTTCTGAAAGCATAAGAACTTACCTATGTCTCAGCCCCAGCAAAGTGGGCCTGGTGGTATGTACTTGTAGCCCCCAAAGTTGGGGAGGCAGACATGGCACAGGTCCCTGATCTCTCTGGCCAGACAGCCTATACTAACTGGTGAACCAGGTCCCAGCAAGGGGACAAGATGGGTAGCTCCCAAAGGAAAACAGTAAGGTTGACTACTGGCACCCATACTTGTACACATATTCACACAAACACACACACACACACACACACACACACACACACACACACACACACACGCACGTGCATGCACACATAGGCTCGCATGCACACTTGATAAAAAAAGCCACAGGCTGAGAAGAAATATTATCTGATGAATGATTTGTGTCCAAAATAACAAACTCATGCCATTTAATAATAAAAAGACAAGAAGCCAAAAAAAATTGGACAAAAGACACAAGCATACATTTCACTAAAGAGGATACACAAATAACATATTGCCATATGAGAAAATGCTCACCCAACATCATTTGTCATCATGGAAATGCAAACTAAAACCTGTCAGTTCCTGCTGCCATAACGAAATACCACAGGCTGGATATAATAAATAATAGAAATTAATTGCTTAGAAACTGGAAAGTCCAAGATGAAAGCCCAAACAAGATCATGACTATGGCACCGTGTGTAAGCATCCCTCATACATCAAAAAATCAAGAACAGAAGGGAATGGACAGTGTGTTCTCACATGGAAGGAGCCGGGAGGACTAGGGTGTTACTTCCTCCATCATCTTAACGGCACTAATTGTACTCATGCCTCTCAATGAGTGAATGGATAAATTGTGGTGTGTAGATGTACAACGTTGTCCAAGTTTATTCTACTGTTGCTATGGTAATATACTCTGACAAAAGCAATGTGTCTTTTCGGGCTTATGTTCGAGGGTATAGGACATCGTAGTGGGGAATTTAAGGCAACGGGGCTTGAAGCATCTGATGTTATGAGGCAAATGGTGATAAGTGCATACCACTGCTACATTTCTCTTCTTGGTTTATACAGTCCAGGATCCCAGGCAGTGATTCACAGGGGGCATAGTTTCCATAATTAACTCAATAAAGATAACGCTCCACAAATATTCCCCAAAGAATCACCCCCCCAACAGGCTGGGTGGCATATGCCTGCAATTTCACCACTTGGGAGGCTGAGTCAAGATCAGGAATTCAAGAATAGTCTAGCCTACATGAGACTTTATTTGAGGGCGGGGAGAGCATTGGAGAAGAGGTGGTTCAACAGTTCAGAGTGTTTGTATTTTAACATAATGAGCAAAGTTCAGATCCCAGAACCCACACTGAGTGACTCAAAATACATGTGACTAACTCCAAGGGATGCAGCATCCTCTTCTGGCCTCCAAGGGCCACATACACAAGTGCACACACACACACGCACACACACACACCCCAAAAAAATACAACAAAATCTTGTAAACAGAAATAAAATAGAATTTTATATGCGTGTATATGTTCTGTTGCAGGAGCTATTTGAGCATGCAGGTTAGAGGGAAAGCAATCAAGAAAGAATTCAAGTGGATGAGAGCTCGGAGCGAGAGTGCTGGAGAAAGGCCTGAGTCTCACCACAGACTGGTGATGCAAGGGCAGGGCTGATAGAGATGACTGGGAAGTCAAAGTGTCAGCCAGCCAGCCAGAGCTAAGGTGCTCCATGCAGAGGCTGTAGCAGGAGGAGCTCTGACCCCAGAGGAACAAAGGAGTAAGAGATCTGTTCATTCGTGAAGAGAGTACGGGAAGCCTGATCCAGAAAAGCAATTCTGGGAGAGGTGTTGGCTACAGGTGCTCCTGGTTTGGCATGGCATTCAGCCCAGGTTCCAAAGGGAACAAGGAACAATTCCAAGAGAGGAAATGGGCTGGAGCCCAGAACGGCATCTCTAGGTGAGTCAGAGGGGACCAGGCAGTCCCTTTAACATCTCAGTGAGTAGCAGGGGTACTGCAGTTCAGTGGTGGAGCACTCGGCTAACGCATGCCGCATCCCTGCACCACACTTTATGTAATATATATATATGTATGTATGTATGTATGTATAGAGATGATTGAGTTCTCATATATGCACACAGGAAAGTCCCTAAACCAAATTCCCAGAGCAATAAAACCAGAACACCTGTGCACTCTGATGGAGAAACAAACATTGGCAGCTCCCAGAATTCCCTGCAGACCTCTGGCTCACAGCTTCCCATATTCTGCTTTATGGCTTAATCATAAAGAATGTAGATTACCATACATACCAGACTCTGAATATGCCTCATTCACCAGTATCTTCAGTATATCCATGCTGTTACAATATATTTGTGCAGTCCTGGTTGCATGTTTTGATATTTTCTCCCACTCTGTATCTTATTTTGTATTATCTTTTGATGTATAGTTTTAAATTTTAATATCATCAACTCCATCAGTATTTTTCTTCATGTTCTTTACTTTTCGCATCTTAGATATTCTTTCCCAGGGCTGGGAGTTGGTAGAGTACTTGCCTAACACACAACAAAGCCCTGGGTTCAGTTCCCAGCACCACATAAACTAGGTGTTGGGGCACACACCTGTGGTTCCAGCACCTGAGAGGTAAAGGCAGATGAATCATTCTACCTACTGCGTTCAAGACCAGCTACATGAGACACTCAAAACCAAAACAAAACAGGGGCTGGGGAGGGGACCCAGTAGACAAAGCACTTGCCACCCTAACTTTGATAACTTTGCTTCAGAACCCAAGGAAAACCAGGCACAGTGGGGCATGTCTGAAGTCCCAGGGCTCTGGTAGTTTGGGAGGTGGGCAGACAGAAGTTTGAGCTAGCCTTGCATACACAGGAGGAAACAATAAAGCTATCTTGTTCAAATAAAATGGAAGGCAAGGATTAACATTGTAGGTTGCCCTTTGATCTCCACATGTGTGCCATGTTTAAAAGGCAAAAAAAAGCCAGGTGGTGTAGCCTTTGATCTCAGCACTCTGGAGGCAGAGACAGGTGGATCTCTGTGAGTTCGAGGCCAGCCTGGTCTACAGAGCAAGTTCCAGTACAGCCAAGATGTTTACATAGAGAAACCCTGTCTTGAAGAAACAATATGTATATATACACACACACACATATACATATACATATGCATATACATATATTGGACTAAAGCAATGAACTAATGGTTAAGGGCATTTACTACTTGTGACAGCTAGTTGTGTATGTGTGGTTGTTTTGTTGTTGTTGTTTGTTTGTTTATTTTATCAACATGACACAAGCTAGAGCCATTTGCGAAGAGGGAACCCCAATTTTAAAAATGCCCCCACCAAACTGGCCTGTCAAGCCAGTGGGGACAGATTCCTGATTGATGATGGATATGAGAGGGTCTAGCCCACTGTGGGTGGTGCAACCACTGAGCAGATGGTCCTAATTGCTATGAAAAAAAGAATGGCTGAGCCAGCAGTAGTGGCTCACACCTTTAATCCCAGCACTTGGGAGGCAGAGGCAGGCAGATCTCTGTGAGTTCAAGGCCAGTCTGATCTACAGATCAAATTTCAGGACATCCAGGGCCAGGGCTATGTAGAGAACCCTGTCTCAAAAAAATAAAAAGTAAAATAAAATTAAAATTAAAAAATAACATAATTAGCAAGCCATGAAGGGCAAGCCAGTAAGCAGTGCTTCCTCACGGCTTCTGTCTTAGTTCCCGCCTCCAGGCTCCTGCCTTGAGTTCCTGTCCCGACTTCTTTTCCTAATGAATGTGTAACCTTAGACAAACCATTTCCCCAAGCTGCTTTTGGTCATGGTGTTTTATCCCAACAATAAAAACCCTAAAAAATACTCTTCCATAGGACCCAAGTTTGGTACCCAGAACCCAAATCAGGTATCTCAGAACCCCCTCTAATTCCAGTTCTAGGGGACCCAACATCCTCCAGCCTCTCTGGGCATCTGCACACATATAGGGCAGATAAACTCATGCAGACACACACACACACACACACACACACACACACACACAGAGGCACTCACACACAATTTTTTTCATTAATAAAAAAATCTAGAAAATAACCACACATAAATATTTAAAGAATGCATGCCATGTTGCTTTAGGTTCAGAACCTCTGGGTCATGGTTTATCTATCTTCTGTCATTCTAGGTTTCTAGTGAAATATACATGAGCTGTGCACACCTCTTCTCCCACTCTTTATAGCCTATATACTCTTTAATTTCTCTGCACTTTATTCTACTTACAGATGCCAGTCTGGCTTCTTCGAAAAGGTCTTTCCATTAATTGGGAGTTCTGCCCTTGTCCTAATCGATTCCAAAACCATCCATTGGATCCGTCAATATTCTCTTCCCTTGTTTTTCAAATCTGCTGTCACTTTTCTACTCTCCAATCCCTGCCAAAACTTTTGAGCTGGAATTCTGCCTTTGTACACACTCATCGAGGAGCGTGTGCTGAGCCTCTCTCTCCCTGCTGCTTTCAATATCTAAAGTCCTGGTGAGTCTGTCATGGTGCCCACCGTTTCTACATGCCCTTGCGATACCATCTGGTGTCCACTGGATTCGGTAATCTTGGATCATACATTGGGTCATATTTGAAAAAAAAAATTGTAAAACATAACTTGAGGCTTAGATGGATGCTAATTTCTTTCAGAAAGGATTTTCACTGGTGTCTTACATTTCTCACAGGTAAAGATGGGAAGGGACAAGGTTTGGAATTCTTGTCGTTCCAGGCCAAAGCTTAAAGTTTTAGGGCCTGTGAGATGGTTCAATAGTGTTTGCTGTGCAAACCTGATTATCTGAACCTGACCCCATGATGAAAAGAGAGAACCAACTTCTGAATGTTGTCTTTGGGTCATGAGATGCATGCCATGCCATATGTACCATGCCATACGTACACCCGAATACATATATATACACACACCTCAGACACATACATAAGAATAAAAATAAGTAAAATCAGAAAGCATTAAGTGTCTCACAAAATCTCCATGACATGGAGTTGAATGGAAGTCCACAGTAGCCTGGGAAATTTGTAATTCTCTCAAGTTCCTGCCCTTTGGAGCTTTAGCTCTGGTCCTTCGCTGTATCTTCTGAAGTCCTTCTCTCTTCTTCGGCACTGCAGCCTGAATCTGGGGCCTCGAACATGTTTGGCAAGCATGCTACCACCATAGCTGCATCTTCTGCATCAGTGAACACTCAAGGATGAATGCTCCCGACAGGCTGGGCTCATTCTGCTTGCATAGTAAACCCTCAAGCTTTCACTCATTCTTCATTGCTTAAAAAATGTAAATAATAACATAGTCTGTCAATCTTTTCCTTGGTGGCCTTTGTTTAATGAACTTCTATCTTAGAATAATTTGGGGTTTATAGAGAAGTTTTAGAGATAATACAGCAAGTCCCTGAATCGCCTTCACTGTTTCTTCTACTATCAGCTTTTTATATAATCAGAATGTATTTGTAAGAGCCAAAAAATTAACCTTGGTGTGTTATTGCTAACTAGACTTCAGATTTTATATTATTTGGCTAGTTTCTTCACTAATAACTTTTTGTGTCCTAGGATTCAATCCAAGGTACCACATGGCATCTAGCTGTTAGTGTTCTTAGGAGATTTTTTTTAAAAAATATACAGTCATCTTTCAGCATTTACAGGGCATTGACTTTAGGACACCTGCCCCAGATTTTTAAAAAATGAATACTCAAGTGTCTTCTATAAAATGGCATTGTATTTATATGTAACTTACACATATAACATCCCTCCATGGCTTCAAATACCTAATACAATGTAAATGCTATATCAATAGTTGTTCTTATTTATTGTTTAAAGAATAATGATAAGTTCATTAGAGACACGGTGTCATAGGTCTGAAGAGCCAGGCCTAGTGATACAGGTTCTTATCAAAGCTGTTTGGGGGGCTGAGGCAGAAAGATTGCAAATTTAAGGTCTTCTTGGACTACAAAGTGAGTTCAATGCCAGTCTTGACAGCTCAGTGAGACCTATTCTAAAGTAAAATAGAATGAGGATTAGAGGTGTAACTCAGTGATAGTGTGCTTATCTAACATGTACAGGACCTCAGTTTGATCTCCAGCATCACACACACACACACACACACACACACACACACACACACACACACAGAAAGGTATAGCAGGTAAGGGCCAACTCCCAAGTGCTGGAGGGACACTAAGGGTCTGGTCTGTGAAATGGTGTCACCTACATCACAGCCTGTCCCATGTCACTCTGTCGTGCATTCAATGTATGACTTAGCAAGTAGCAAATTCAAATTTTTCTTTTATAAAGACTTCTGAATTTACAAAAATTTTGAGGCTGGAGATATGGCTCAGCAATTAAGAGTACTTGCTGTTAGTCTTTTGCACGTGGGAGATACACATACGTTCACTGCCAGGTGCCACATGAGAGTTTATTTTAGGGAGTTCGGGTACCCGGAGAAGGAGAGGAAGAGAGAGAAAAAGAGGAAAAGAAAGAAAAAAAGGAAGGAAAGAAGGAAGGAAGGAAGGAAGGAAGGAAGGAAGGAAGGAAGGAAGGAAGGAAGGAAGGAAGGAAGGAGAACGAAGAGATCCTCTGCGGCGTGTAGTTTCTTTTAAAGGAGCTGATGGGCACAAATCTACATAGCCACACCTGGGGGCGTGCCCTCTGTTCGGTGTGCTGGTGCGGTTGTGGGAGGGGCATGCTGAGACATAGCCACACCTGGGGGGCATGCTCTGCCGGCGCCATGGGCGCCAGGAACACACTTACTTACACTTGCTGCTCCATCAGAGGTTCAGTTCCCAGCACCCACATAGCAGCTCACAACCATCTGTAACTCCACTTCCGGGGGGGATTTGACACCCGCTTCTGGCCTCCTTGGATACGAGGTATGCATGTGGTACATAGGCAAACACTCTTACTTACATGTTACATAAAAAATTAATAAATTTCTTTAAAAATTTTCATTGGTGCATTGTGTGGAATATGTGTGTGCGTGCGTGCGTCTGTGTGTGTGTGTGTGTGTGTGTGTGTGTGTGTGTGTGTGTGTGCGCACGCGCATGCGCGCTAGTTAAGCACCCTATCACTGAGTTATGCCTCTGATCTCTATGTCGGAGCATGCGTGTGAGGCCCACTCTGTGGATTTCTTTCTCCCCTCCAGCTCTGTGTGGTTTCTGAGGCTCAGACTGAGATGGTCAGGTTGGAGGGCCTGTTGGTTTTTTTTTGTTGTTGTTCTTTTTACCCTTTGCTCTTTTTGGGGACCTGGTCCCCTGCTCCCCAATAAATTACACATGGAGGCTTATTCTTAATTATAAATGTATGGTCCTAGCTTGACTTATTTCTAGACAGCTTTCCTTAAATTATCCCATCTACCTTTTGCCTCTGGGCTTTTACCTTTATTTCTGTGGATCTTTTCTTTCCCTCTTTTACCATGTCTGGCTGGGTGGCTGCCCCTTCTTTTCTTTCTCCTTGATCTCTCTTGCTCTTTCTTCTCTTCCTCCCAGATTTCTTCTTCTATTTATTCCCTCTGCCTGCCAGCCCCACCTATTCTTTCTCCTGCCTTGCTAGTGGCTGTTCAACTCTTTATTAGGTGTCTAGCAGGTGTTTTAGGCAGGCACAGTAACACAGCTTCACAGAGTTAAACAAATGCAACATAAAAGAATGCAACACATCTTTGCATCATTAAACAAATGCAACATATCTTTGCATCATTAAACAAATGTTCCAGGGCATAAACAAATGTAACACATCTTAAAAAAAAAATTCTACAATAGCCAGTGTCTTCACCCACTGAGCCATCTCGCTTCCTGGATTTTCCCCCCAAATATTCTTCATCTGATTTTGTTTGAATTGTAGATACAGAATCCACAAGTCTAAAGCTGACTGCTTCTCTGTCAGACAGCCCCTAAGAGATGAGCTTTCTCTTCTACTGTGGTCACCCTCCTTATTGCTTCCACGCAATTCTTTTCCTCAGTTTAAGAAGATGTCAGAATGATGCTGCACGCCTTTCATCCCAGCACTCGGGAGATGGAGGCAGGTGAATCTCTGTGACTTAGAAGCCAGCCTTGTCTACAGAGTGAGTTGCAGGACAGCTAGAGAAGTTACACAGAAAAATTATGTCTCAGCAAAACAAACATAAAAGCCAAGTTAACACAAACTTTAAAAGATTCTCAGGTTTGTTTACAGCGGCAGTTGAAACACTGGGTTGCACCTGCCAGGGATGGGGAAGTTGACATTGGCACAGAGGATAGAATGTGTGAGAGGGAATCACACCTGTGCGGTCTGTGCTGTGCTACAACATCCAACAGCTCAACACACAAGAGCCTCTCGCCCACAAGATGTCTGCTGCAGGCTTGTTAGCTGTCTAGGACAGAGTCCTCCAGAATTAATGGCTTCCCATCTCATAGACCACAGACTTCTTTCTTTCTTTCTTTCTTTCTTTTCTTTTCTTTTTTTTTAAAAAGCACCTTCCCACTCCTAATGTTCCTTTCTGTAGAACAGAGCCTGCTGGCCTAGTACTTTCGGCCCCTTTGTAAACTTTCACCAATTTGACTCTTGAATGTGAAGGGGAAAATTAAGCATATGTCTCAAGCCTCCTTGCTCATTTTCCTAGGAGCCTGCCTGCCACAATGCATGCTTCAGCTTTGTTGTACCATGCCACTCTGTGTGTGTTCTGGATGATTCACTCAATACTTAGAGAACTGGATCTACATTAGAATTATAGTGCATTCCTCCAGAGGATCTGGGTTTGATTCGCAACACTCACTATCATCTGTACCCTCAGTTCCAGGGGAATCCAACTCCTTCTTTAGGCCTCCTCAGGCACTACACCAACATAGTGGAGAACTCAGGCAAAACACCTATACACAGGCAATTAAAATAAAAGCTAAAGGCTGGAGAGATGGCTCAGTGATTAACAGAACTGGCTGCTCACCCAGAGGTCCTGAGTTCAAGCCCCAGCAACGAAATGGAATCTCACAACCATCTATAGTGAAATCGGATACCCTCTCCTGGCATTCAGGTTACATGCAGAGGACTCCTATACATATATAAAATAATGTTTTTTTACACAGACGGTAGATAAAATGTCAGTAGATTCAGGTGTAGCCTCTAAGATGATGGCTTACATGAGGCTTTACTCACTACCTACCCTACCTATACTGTTCATGAGGACTCCAGAGGGCAGGCTCACCCTTGGGAGTTATGGAAGGGACCCAGGAGCTCACCTCTGACATCACTGCTGTGGACAAACTGACAAACTAGTCAGTAGATCTCGTGAGACACCCAGGAAATTCTTAAGGAGAGAGCTAAGTAATATTAAAAACAGAAATCTTTCCGATATCAAAAAAGGGAAAACTCACAGAGTTAGTGTGGTAATATACTTTATATTTAATAAAAATCAGCCTAGAACAGCAGAGGACAGAATCACCCACAGTCAAGCCTTGAAGGGCAGAGAGTAGTGACCCATGCCTTTAATCCTCTCACTGAGGACACTTTGGATTTCTGTGAGTTCAAGGCCCAACAGCCAAGCAGTGGTAGCTTACACCTGTAATCCTAACTGTAGGATTATGATAGAGTTAGACTAAGAAGTAAAACAGCTAGGAAAATATATAAGGCAGGAGAAAGAAAAATCAAAATATCACATGTTTTAATTGTGACAAGATCATTTGAAAAGGGATTATAGGCAAGATGTTCCTAGAAAAGTGGTTTGGCCTTCTTCTTCTTCTTCTCCTCCTCCTCCTCCTTCTCCTTCTCCTTCTTCTTCTTCTTTGTTTCCTAGAGATAAGCCAAACAGAAGGCCCTAGCCTTCTGGCATATACAGAAGATGTGGCAAAGGCTGACACTGGACTAATGAATGCAGATCAACAAAGAACAGGTAAGGTAAGTCATCAGGAAATGCCTTAGGGATCTTTTACAAGTCCCAATATCAAATTTGGTTTAATCATTCCCTGTCAGAATTGGAGCAACTCATCCACAGAACAATTAAAGGCTTAATGTTTATTGTTAAAAGCAACACAGCTCTGGATGTGATTAAGGGCAGAATAGCTTTAGAAGATAAAATTAAAATTTCAAGAGAGACCATAAAACAGATATTTTGGAAAATGATATAAATGGTCAGAGACCAAAACTAAAAATACCAATAAATAGCATTGAAACTGTGTTTCTTGGACACAGACTCATATGTAACAATTTCATCAAAATCTTGGCATCCTGATTAGCTTTTTCAGGAGGTAAATATTCAACTTCTAGGGATTGGTGCAGGCATAGTTTTTCTGTCCAAACCACCTATTCCCAAATAATCACTCAGAGGCTTAATATAAATTATAAATGCTCAGCCAACAGCTCAGACTTTTACTAACTAGTTCCTATATTAAAAAAAAAACTTGGCATTTTGTTTTTTGTTGTTTTAAGATTTATTTACTTATTAAGTATACAGTACACAGAAGAGGGTACCAGATGTCATCATAGATGATTGTGAGCCACCATGTAGTTGCTGGAAATTGAACTCAGGACCTCTGGAAGAATAGTCAGTGCTCTGAACCTCTGAGCCATCTCTCCCAAGCTTTTTTTATTTAGCTTTATTTATGTGCATTGATATGAAGGTGTCACGTGCAACCTTGCCAGCAAGGAAAGCACAACACCCAGGATCTTCTTTCAGCAGTTTATTTGGGACCTTTACAATTGTTCTCCCTTTGTTCTTCTCCCTGCTTCTCCTTCTCCTCCTCTGGGAAATCCTGCCCACTGACTAGAAACTCTCAGGGCATCCAATCCCAATAAGCCACGTGGGCACAGCTCATAGGTCCACATACACAACAGCAAACCACGCCCCAGGCTCAAGCCAAATAAGAAGTTGTTTATCAAAAGAGAGCACTCACCCATGGGGGGGGAAGGCCAGAAATCAGCACCATCTTTAGGGTGCAGCAGCAGGCAGCTCTCTACATGAAGGTGTCATATCTCTGGAATAGGAGTTACAGACAGTTGTGAGCTGCCATGTGCAACTGGGAATTGAACCCAGGTCTTCTGGGAGAGTAGCCAGTGCTCCTAATCCTTGAGCCATCTCTCCAGCCCTAGTTCCTATACTTTAAGTTAACCCATATTCCTTATTTATGTTCTCACACATGGCAGTATGTTTGTTAGCATGGCATATTAATCTCCTGCTCCCTCAGCATCTCCCTGGAGACTCCTTTGGCTCCGCCCTTTCTCCTCCCAGAGTCCTCTGTGTCTGATTGTCCCCACCTATATTTCCTGCCTGGCTACCAGCCTGTTAGCTTTTTATTAACCAATAAGAGTAATACATATTCACATTGTACAGAGGATTGTTCTGTAGCAGATTGGAACTTTATCTCAGGTAAAACCAAATGCAAGATGATCAAGTGTATAGAGCCAGAAGGACAGATAGGAAAATTAAAGCCTGACATAGCAATGAATTTATGGGGACATGATTTGTTGCAGCAATAGAAAACACAGGTTAGCATTCATTCAATTTCAGAAACACATCATAAAAGAATACTTCTGAAAAAAATATTAAAAGGTATTATCAAGAACAGTCCCAGACAGTTCAGGACACATAAGCAGGACACAACAGTGCTACTTTTCAAAGGTACCAACTGTCCTACCTTTAAAATGGTCAACTGACAAACATGTAAGGGTGAAACAATGGGCTTTGACATCAGAAAAGTTACAGGCATTAGAAAAACTGGTATAGGAGAAGCTAAATGCTTAACATATTGAAGAATCAACTAGTCCTTGGAATTCTCCTATATTTCTTATTAAAAAGAAATCCTGAAAATCAAGAATGGTGACAGATCTGAGACCTGTAAATAAGGTAATTTGGCCAGTGGGTTCTTTACTGCCTGGAATTTCCCTGCCCTCTTTATTACCTAAAGTATTCTCTATTATAGTGATTGATTTAAAAGATTGCTTTTTTACTATAACTTTACAAGAACAGGATAGAGAAAAATTTTCCCTCACAGTGCCTACTTTTAATAATTTCCAGCCAGTTAAAAGGTATCATTGGAAAATTCTTACACCAGGAATATTAAACAGCCCCACATTGTGTCAATATTTTGTATAATAGCCATTAGAAATAATTTATAAACAGTTTTCTCAATCTATAATTTACCATTATATGAATGATATCTTACTGGTTGATCTAATATACCTTAAAAAAAAAGTCTGATGAAATAAAAAGAATTTTGCCTTGAGGGGTATTATACAATACTCCTGAAAAAAATATAAGAAGATTCTATTAATTATTTGGGATATAAGATAAGTTTACAAAAATTCAACCACAGAAATTATAATTACAAACCCTTAAGGATTTTCAAAAAATTCTGGAAGATATATATTGACTATGATTGGCAATTAGATTAGTTACTCAAGAGCTAAGTAATTTATTTCAAACTGTACAAGGTAATAAAGTCTTAAATAGTTGAAGGAAATAATCAGCTGAGGCTAACAGTTGACTTTGGTAAAAAGAAATTGCAGAATCCACATGTAGATTGCTTGGATCCAGGGTTTGATTGTATTCTGGTTATTTTGCTTTCTACACATTCTCCCACAGAAATGCTATGCAAAGAGAAGATAATATCTTACAATGGGTAGTTTTACAACACTAACAGAGTAAAAAATTAAAGACTCATGTATAAAAGGTTTTTGAATTGATTCTAAAAGGAAAAACAAGACTTCATCAATTAGCAGTAGTAGACCCAACAGAAATTGTGGTACCTTTCACTAATGCTGAAATTGCCTCTTTATAGGCAGAAAATGAACACTGGTAAAAAAAAAAAACTTGCAGTAATTTGGGGGGAGATATTAGCAACAAATATCCTCAAAGCAAGAGACTTCAGTTTATAAAAAGAACTAATTGGAGTCTTCCTCATATAATAAAAGGAACACCAATTTCTAGAGACCCTACATTCTATACTGATTCAAATAAATCAGAAAAGACAGGTTATTAATCAAGAAAAAATAAGTGGCTCAAAGCCCTATGATTCAGTTCAAAACTCAGAATTATATGCTATTCTCATGGTATTATTAGATTTTCCAGAACATCTTAATACAGTTACTAGCTCTCAGTATGCAGAAAAAGTTCTGTTACATATTGAAAATGCTGAACTTATTCTAAATGATTCAGAATTAACTTTGTTACTTATTCAACTATAACAAGTAATTAAAAATAGGAACCATTCACTGTATATAACACATACCAGATCTCATACAGGTCTACCAGGCCCTCTGGCACAAGGTAATAATGAAATTGATCAGCTATTGGTAGGAAATGTGCTAGAGGCCTCAAAATTTTATAAGAAACACCATTTAACCGCAAAGGTTTGAAAAAGATATTTGTATCACTTAACAACAAGCTATAAGTCTATAAGGAAATGTTGTACTTGCTCTTTGTGTAACCAAACTCCACTGTGTGCAAGCAGTAACTTACTCAACAGTATTCAATGAAATAAAATTTGGTAAATGGATGTATTTCATTTTGCAAAGTTTGAGAAAATTAAAGTTTGTGCACCATACCATAGAAACATACATATTCAGGATTTCAATGGGCAACTGCTCTAAGTTCTGAAAAGGCTGATTTACACATTTATTAGAAGTTATGGACATTATGGGGATAGCTGTACAATTTAAGACTGATGATGCTCTGGTATATGTCTCTAGTAAAAATGAAATCTTTTCTTTTGTATATTACAACATAAAGCATATTACAGGTATATCACACAACTCTACAGAACAAGCATCTATAGAAAGATCTAATCACGTATTAAAAGATATGCTTAATAAACAAAAAGAGGTAAGAAAGATCTTCTCTGAGATAGAGTATATAGTGCTTTATTAAATTTAACTTTTTAAAGGCTAATGAGAAAGAAACAACCATTGCAAAGAGACATTGGATAGTAGAGGAAAACTGCTGAATTATATCAGCCTGTATATTTTAAAGATGTGTTGATCTCAGAATGGCTAAAATCAAAAACACAAATGACAGCCTATGCTGTAGGGGATTTGGAGCAAGGAGAACACTACTCCATTGCTGGTGGGGGATGTAAACTTGTACAGCCACTTTGGAAATCAGTATGGCGGTTCCTCAGAAAACTGGGAATCAATCTACTCAATGATACAGCAATATCACTATTGGGCATATTCCCAAAGGATGCACATTCTTACCTCAAGGGCATTAGCTCAACTATGTTCATAGCAGCATTATTTGTAATAGCCAGAACATGTAATAGCCAAACAACCTAGATTCCCTCAACTGAAGAATGGGTTAAAAAATTGTGGTACATTTACACAATGGAGTACTACTCAGCAGGAAAAAAAAGACATCCTGAAATTTGCAGGCAAATGGATAGATCTGGAGAGTATCATCCTGAGTTAGGTAATGCAGACCCAAAAAGAAAGACATGGTATGTACTCACTCATAAGTAGATTTTAGATGTAAAGCAAAGGATAACCAGACTACAATCCTCAACCCCTGAGCAGCTAGAGAACAGGAGGAACTTAAAAGAGACATCCATAGATTCCTCCCATGGAAAATAGAGAAGATCTCCTGAGTAAATAGGGATCATAGTGGTGGGGAGCAAGGGGAGGTGGGAATCGAACATAAGAGAATAGAATGGTTGAGTGGAAGGAGCAATAGAGAGGGAGAACAAAGAAGTAGATGTCTTGATAGAGGGAGCCATTGGGTTAGAGAGAAACCTGGTGCTAGAGAAACTCCCAAGAACCCACAAGATAACCCCAACTAGAAATCCAAGCAATAGTAGAGAGGATGCCTACACTGGCCTTCCACTATAATCAAGTGAGTGACCACCCTAATTGCCATTACAGAACCTTTATCCAGCAACTGATGGAGGCAGATGCAGAGATCCATAGCTAAGCACTGGGCTGAGTTCCCAGTCCAGCTGAAGAGAAGGAGGAGAGAGTATATAAGCAGAGGGCTCAGGATCATAAGGAGGAGACCCACAGAGATGGCTGACCGGAGCTATTGAGAGCTCACAAACTCTAAAATGACAGCAGAGGAACCTTAATTGAATAGAACTATACCTTCCAAATGTAGAGGACAGTCAAACGACGTGGGCAGTTTGTGGGGCCTCTTGTAGTCTGACCAGAGTTTATTCCTGGTGCATGAACTGGCTTCATGGAGCCCATTCTCTTGATACTAGGGGAGAGACTCAGTCCTACCTCAACTGAATATGCCAGACCAAATTGACTCACCTTGGCAGTCCTTGCCCTCCCTGGGGAATGGATGGGGATGTGGTGGGAGAGCCTGGGGGAGGACTGGGAGGAGGGAAGGGAGGAGAAGCAGTGATGGGTATGGGATTTTTTTAAGATTTATTTATTTTATATACAGTATTCTGCCTGTGTGTATGTCTGCATACTAGAAGAGAACACCAGATGTCATGATAGATGGTTATGAGCCAACATGTGGTTGCTGAGAATTTAACTCAAGACCTTTGGAAAAACATCCAGTGCTCTTAAACTCTGAGCCATCTCTCCAGCCTGGGAAAAAAATTTAAATAAAAAAATAAATACCAATAGATTCCCGTGTAGCCACTAAGCCAATGGAAAAATAACAGGTGGTTAGTTGTAAGACAGGTAATTTTTTTGAAGGCTAATCCACTATAGTCTCAGATCACTGCCTTTATGAATAAATACAACCTAACAATATTTAGATTCCTTTCTATAATACAGAACACAAACATGTCCTTACAATATAGAGTATGAAATGGACCATCGAGATGGTTTAGCACTAAGGGGGTGTGCTGCCAAGCCAGGGAGCCTGTGTTCAGTTCTCAGCCAACTGAAAGTTGTCTTCTGGCCATCACATTCGCTAGCTGTCAGAGTGTACCTGTGCTCTGTACACCTGAACACAAGCTAAATAAACAAACAAGGTGGCAGCTCTCTGTGCTAGAGAGACGACTCACTGATTAAGAGCACTTACTGTGCTTGTAGAGGAACCAAGAACCCACATCTGGTGTGTACCACAACAGCTGTAACTCCAGTTCACACACACACACACATACATATAAAATTGAAAAGTAAATAAATCTTCGTGGTGATATATTGTTGTATTCTAAACAAATAAAAATTGCCTGAAGATCAGAGGACAGAGCTAACCATGGAGTTAGCCATGGAGATCAGGCAGTAGTGACACACACCTTTAATCTTAGCATTGGGAAGGCAGAGATCTGTCTGGATCTCTGTGAGTTCAAAGCCACCTGGACTACACAAAATTAATCCCATCTAAAAGAGAAACAGAGCCAGGCAGTGGTGTCACACACCTTTAATCCCAGTACTTGGGAAGCACACATGCTTTTAATCCTAGCACTAGGAAGGTTGGGACAATAATTCATATGGCTGAGCAGAGAAAGGAATATAAGGCGGGAGGAGACAGGAGTTCAGGCCTGTGCTTCCTTTCTCTCTCAGCGGAGGACTCAGAGGCGTTCAGTCTAAGGATTCACGAGTTATGGCTAGGTGAGAAGTGGCTGTGGGTTTTTCATGTTTCTCTGATCTTTCAGCCTTTTCCCAATATCTGGCTCTGAGTTTTTATTATAAGACCAAGAAAATTTGTACAAAATCTGACACCCAACTTTCTGGGCACAAATTCACCTAAAAAAAGCCACTTGCCTGTGGCTTTAAGCTATCAGCTCAGGCTGGAGATAAATGTGGCCAGCTAGAGTCATTACCAGGCTGGCTAGGTTTTCCTTTTAAAGTTAACCTCCAGCCTTCTCTGCCTTTTAGGCAGTTTCTGTCACACCTGTTTCTTCTCTATGGTCCCCTGAGTGAGTTTTTCTGACAGTGGGTTTCCTCTCCCAGTGGGTTGTAGTTTTCACTGAACCACCTCCTCTGTCTACTGCCACACTAGGTAGCTGCCTCAGTTCATAGTCATTTGAAACATCATTGTCAGCAGATTTGGTGAGTCAATTGGAATTTCTTAAAATGGGGTATTAGTTTAAGACAGAGAGGGAGTTTTTTCCCACATTGCAAAAATTGAAATAGTGTTACAATGGAAGGAATTTGGTCTTTATTTAATAATACTCTAGATGGTATAAAAATAGAACAATTAAATGATAGTAAAATTAATATAGATGGGATTTTTGTAATGTCTATTATAGATATCATTTAGTTGATGATTTCTCTTTTATTATTTAAAAATTGGTTAATATGAATGCCAAGATGAAAGTCTTAAAAAACTTGTTAAAACAGATTATAGAGATATTCAGACACAGACAGAAGAATTTAAAGGAGACCCAATCTCAACATTGCATTATAAGGTTAGAGAAAACAGCCTAAAGCTTTCAAACCTCAGTATACCCAGTAACCTTACAGGAACTGCTGAATGATAGAAATCCCCCGGACTGTATAAGAGCTGAATGGACTCCTAAGGCTTTCAAACCTCAGTATACCCAGTAGCCTTACAGGAACTGCCAAATGATAGAAATCCCCCGGACTGTGTAAGAGCTCAATGGGCTCCTGTGCAAATGTTAGATTTGAGGAGATTCAGGGAAGTAATAGTGTCATATGGCATATTGTACCCTTTGTAAAGCAGATGTTAAACTTGTGGTTAATTTGTAATAGCATTATTCCTAAAGACTGGACAGGTATGGTTACAGTGGTTTTGGAAGCTAATCCCCAGCTACCCTGTTTATTTCCCTGAACTAGGGAATAAAACAGCTGGTGAGGAAGACATATAAGGCAGGAGAAGGCAAAAATTCATTAATTCTGTAGAGGTGACTAGTCAGGCTGAGGACTCTTGAAGATAGCATTTACCCTGTTCAGCCTGAGAAGTTGGCTGGGTGAGAACTGGCTGTGGTCTGTTTTCTCTTTCTGATAGTCCAGCTTTTCCCTAATATCTGGTTCTGGGTTTTCATTATATGCTAACTAGAATTTGTGCAATAATTGAACAATGAAGTAAAACTAGAGGTATTGGAATCTCCCAAGACCAACTTCTTGGAGAGGGAGATTATGCTAATGTAGAAAGGTAATCTTTATATAATGACCACAGCCTGGCCTTATGTCTCATGGCAGCCTGGATGGAATGTTTGGGATAGAATTGAAGAAGTAAGAAAAAAAATTGAGTCATTCATCAAAGTTATCCAAGGCCCAAAAGAAACTATCACTGACTTCTTACAAAGGGTGACTTCAGCAGTAAATAGAATGATATGAAATTCAGAAGCCAGACAAATAGTAATTGAATCTCTGGCTCTTAAAAATGCTAATTCCTAATGCAAAAGGATAATTAGGCTGTTGAAGGCAAGATCTGTAACTGGAAGTTTCTGGCTCAACCAGCCCAAGGTCTGGACCTGCAGTGCTGTGGCTGATTAGCCTCAAATAATCACACAAAGGCTTATATTAGTTACAAACTGTTTGGCTTATGGCTTAGGCTCATTATCAGCTAGCTCTTACAACTTAACCCATTTCTATTAGTCTATATTTTGCCATGTGGCTGGTAGCTTTACAAACTGTATTCCATTACCTCTCGTTCTCTTGAGTGACAACTCACAGTGTCTCTGTCTGGCATGGCCCTCCTTCCCCTTTATCTACTCTTGGATTTCCTACCTGCTCCTAAGATATCATGCCATAGGACAAAACAGTTCCTTTATTAACCAATAATTGTGCATATTCTCAGCATACAGAAATACATTCCACATCAAAGATCAGCACCCTTGGAGAAATGGATCTGGGATACAATTAATATGGAATCTCATAACGATAATGATGCTTGGGTAGGAGAAATTATTTCTACAGGTTTAAAAGAATCAAAATATCAAATATTACAACTGTAGAAAAAAAGGTCACCTAAAAAGAGACTGTAAACAAGGTGTTTATAGAGACATTGTTTTTGCTAAGAATAACCTCAATAAAATGCCCCTCGCTTCTAAAGTATGCAAGAGACATGGCAAAGGCGGGCATTGGACTAACAATGTAGGTCAACAAGGGACAGACAAGGTACTTTTTGCCTTCGAGAAACACCGAGGGATCTCCTAAAGACCTTCCCCCCAATCAAATTTAGTTCACTCCTATTCTGTCATCATGGGGAAAAAAAACACCTTCCCAAAGCAATTAAAGAACATAATATGTGTCATTAAAAACATATTGCTTTAGATGATTAAAAAAAAGTTATAGAAGAGAGAAGAAAAAATCGGGGGAAACCGTAATTGAAAATAGGTAAAAATGAGATTTGGAAACTGTAGGGAGCTGCATTGTACCTCGCCCTAAAGATGGCGCCGGTTTCCGCCTTCAGCCCTCCCGAGGGGTAGTGCTCTCGGGAGTAAACAACTCCTTTTTTGGCTGTAGGCGAGGATGATGGCTTGCTTCCGCGTCCTAGGACCTATGGGCGATATCCACGTAGCTTACTGGGGTTGGAGGCCCAGAGGGTATTTAGCCACGAGCGGGCTTCCCCCCGGGGTCGGAAGTCAGTAGACTCAGAAGATTGTTCAAAGGTCCTGAATAAACGGCTGGAGAGAAGAATCCTGAGTCGCATTCTTCCTTGCTGGCGAGGTTGGGCGCGACAACTGGTGGTCCGTACTGGGGAATCGCTTCGGGGAATCTCTTCGGGGAATCGCTCCGACGGACGACGGGATCCAGAACTCTCCACCATCAGGGGGTATACCGGTAAGTCCCAGGTAATTGGGATCCGCGGTCATAGCGGGCAGAGCTCTGTCTGTAGGGAAAGACAGAGGAGAGGGAGCTTGCTGACGAGCAAGCGTAACCTCTCATTGCTGCGGACGCGCAGCAGGAATAGGGAAGCTGAAATTGGGGCTGTTTAGCAGAGCAGGAATAGGGAAAGTGAAATTGAGGCTCTAAGAAAATTCTGAAAGTAAGATCAGGGATATAAAAGGATGGGTAATTCTACCTCACATCCAATTTTTCTAGCTCTACAGGAGCTGTTACAAACCAAAGGTCTAGAAATTAAGGAAAGCACATTAGAGAGATTTTTAAAGGAATGTGACATTGCAGCTCCATGGTTTGCTGTTACAGGCAGTCTAACGGTGTCCTCCTGGG
>PVIH01019088.1:0-36448 GCA_004025045.1 Sigmodon hispidus | reverse complement strand
GTGGTACATCTACACAATGGAATACTACGCAGCAGTAAGGAAAAATAATATTCTAAAATTCACAGGCAAATGGATGGATTTGGAGAATATCCTCCTGAGCGAAGTCTCACAAACTCAGAGAGATAAGCAGGGGATGTACTCACTCACTAGTGGTCTCTAAACAAACAAACAAGAAAAAAAGCCAAACATGCCCAAGCGGTAAACCACAACCACGGAACAGCTTGGGATCAGAAGCACCCTGGACTGACCCTTTGGATCCCACTCCACCTAGAGGAACACCTGACTCACTCTTGAGGGAGGAGGGAAAGAACTGGATTTGGCCAGAAGTGGAGACTGATCTAAGCATTATTGGGTCAGGGGGACCATAGGACTCTCTGCTCCCTGCCCAGGGAGGGGATGGGGAGTTGCAGAGGAAAAATGACCAGATGTGTTGGGAGGGGGAGGGGACCTTGAATAAGGATATACAGGGATGGAAAAAAAAATTCAGAGGGAAAGATGAACACAAAGAAAATATAGATGTAGCAATCTTATTTGTATTTCCACCCTTGATAAGCCATGCTTATGATTCTTATCCTCTGTATAGTTATTGTTAACCCTTCCACATTTTAAATTCTTTTTTTTACTGTGTTTTTTTTGATAAATACAAAATAAAGAAGGAAAAAAAATAATAAAAAAAAAGAAATGTGTAGCACAAGCAGTTATATTGTGGAAAAATGTAGTAACTATATCACTGTTTGTTTCTGGAAAAATTCAAATCTAAGTGGAAGGGCTTATAATGTTTATGTAGGTAAGGAGAGAGGTCACAGGAATGTTTTAGCACAAAGCTGACAATATTGAGGGAAGCTGTCATGTGATCAGTCATAAGAAGTGTGTTTCAGTCAGAAGGGAGATGACATGATAAATAAACTTATAGTAGATAACTACAAAAGAAGCCAGTGTGGTAGAAAATATATAATGGATGGAGTAATATAGGAGTGCTGTGGGATAATGCTCTTGTCCACTGTAAAGGTTTGTCACTTGAACTGGTTTAATAAAATGCTAACTGGCCAGTAGTCAGGCAGGGAGTATGGGCAAGGCAATCAGACTGGGTGAATTCTGGAAAGAGAAAGTGCAGAATCAGAAGTTGCCAGCCAGATGCAGAGGCAGCAAGATAAAAAATACTGTATTGAGGAAAGGTACTAAGCCATGGGCCTAAACAAAGATAAGAATTATGGGTTAATTTAAGTCTAAAAACTAGTTAATAGTAATCCTCAGATACCAGATGAGCATTTAGAATTAATATCAGCCTCTGTGTGTTTATTTGGGACTGAACAGCTGCAGAACAGAAACTTCTGCCTACAATGAAAGAAGTTGAGATTTAAAAGGACCAGACAATATAATGCCTAAGAAACTGAGGATTTGATATTTGTTATGGGTGAGATAGAAAGCTATTAGAAAGTATACCTGAAGACTTACATAATGACATATATATATATTAAAATTTTCTTTTTTGAGAACTTCATATGTGAGTACTATATTTATATCATTTCCATCAGACACATTCTTCTTCCTGACTGAACTCACATCCCAAATCCCTCTCAATCTTATGAACTCTTCTTCTTTAATTATTACTCTTATGTATATATTCTTGCTGCTACATGGAGAACAAACTATATGGAAATGGAAGAATCATAGTAGGGAGTTCTGGTAAGCCAAGCAAAATGTGGTTATTTGTGCCAAGAGAGTTCATAGTAGAGAGATGCACAGTGATCAGATTCTGATATCCAAACTGCCCTTGTTAATATGCAGATTGTGTATAATATTTTTAAAAAGTTCAAAGTCAACAGACCACTAAAATCTATTATAGAAATATAACACTTTGATCATCATTACTTACCCTACCTTTCTTCCATTCTCTCAGCCTCATGCTTCTGTAAGACTGAATTTATATTTCACATAAAAGAACATGCAGCATTTATCTTTCTGTATCTGTTTAATTTCACTTAGAATAAAAATCTCTTGTTCTATCCTCTTATATTCTTATATATACCATAGTTTCTTTATCCATTTGTCTGTTGGCTGACAGTTAATTTGCTTTTATATTTTCACTGTTAGATGAAGGGTAAAAAAATCTCAGTTACACAGGATGAATAAGGATTAATTTTTCTTTTGAGACATTGTACAGCACATCTTGGTGGATAGAGTAAATAATAGGTTTCACCTTTCAAAATCATGAAGAAGGTAAATATTCTCACTAGTAAAATGAGTATTTGAAGTGTTGTACATTTCAACTAATTATGTTTGCTTCACATTCCTAAATCCTAATGTTATTTGATCATACATATACAGCTATAATTTGTCAATTTATAATAAAGTTTTAAGTTAAGGATCAGAGAGATTATTCAGCAGTTAAAGTCGTGTACTGAGCTGGACCATGGTGCTTTCCTCACCCCAACATCAAGACTGGGTCAGGTGTTCCTCTGGAGGGAATGGGCCCCAAGGTGCCAGTCCAAGGTGTTTCAGATCCCAAGCTGTTCAGTAGTTGTGGTTTGCAGCTTAGACATGCTTTGGTTTTTTGTTTAGAGTCCACTAATGAGTGAGTACATCCCCTGCTTATCTTTCTGGAATTGTGATACCTTGCTCAGGAGGATATTCTCCAAATACATCCATTTGCCTGCAAATTTTAGGATATCATTTTTTCTTACTACTGAGTAGTACTCCATTGTGTAGATGTACCACATTTTGTTAATCCATACTTCAGTTGAGGGGCTTCTAGGTTGACAAAAATTGTATTTAACATTTATAACATGATAGTTTTAAATGCTAACACATTATAAATGGGTAAATTAAATTAATACATGTTCACACACTTTTGTGGCAAGAGCACTTATATTTTATTTATAGCAATTTTCAAATACTCAGTTCATTGCTGTTAGCCATGGTCACCATACTGTACAATGGATCTCTCTAGAGGAAGCATTTTTTAAGTAAGTGAGTTTGATAAAAACAGTACTCAGTGAATGGTGGGACATGTGGCATGTAGCAAAAACTGAAGGAATGCAAATGAAGAATATGGGAAAACATTGCTTTAAGAAAATGTTTTGTTTACTTTGGAGAACTCTGAAGAAATGGTCAAGGAATTCTAGAATCAATTTGAATATCATTTAAAGATATTGCTAAGTTGCTGAATAACTTGAGTATTTTGTCCAAAGAAATAAAACTGAAAATAAGGCATGTACTCAATACTATTATGTATTAAGTGGTGAAGTAGACAGGGGAGCGATCATGAGGCCTCAACCTCAACTAAGGTATGCTGAGAATGGGAGTGTTCTTGCCAGGGAAGAGCACACCAGTTGGTTATCCAGTATCAAATGATCAACCCTGAAGACACTCAGACAAGTACCACTATATGGGCTGAGCAGATTATATTAGGAACGTGTGTGTGTGTGTGTGTGTGTGTGTGTGTGTGTGTGTGTGTGTGTGTGTGTGTATGTATGCATGTAAGGACAGTATACCCTAAAGATGCACAGTCACACTCCAAAGGCATTAGCTCAACTATGTTCATAGCAGCATTATTTGTAATAGCAAGAACCTGGAAACAACCTAGATGTCCCTCAACTGAAGAATGGATTAACACACTGTGGTACATCTACACAATGGAATAGTACTCAGCAGTAAGAAAAAACGATATCCTAAAATTCACAGGCAAATGGATGGATTTGGAGAATATCCTCCTGAGCGAGGTATCACAATCTCAGAAAGATAAGCAGGGGATGTACTCACTCATTAGTGGTCTCTAAACAAACAAACAAACAAGAAAAAAGCAAAGCATGCCTAAGCTGCAAACCATAACCACTGAACAGCTTGGGATCAGAAACACCCTGGATTGACCCTTCGAACCCCACTCCAACTATAGGAACACCTGACTCACTCTTGAGGGAGGGGGGACAAAACTGGATTTGGCCAGGTGTGGAGACTGATCCAAGCATTATTGGGTCAGTGGGACTATAGGACTGTCTGCTCCCTGCCCAGGGAGGGGATGGAGAGTTGCGGAGAAGAAAAATGACCTGATGTGGTGGGAGGGGGAAGGGACCTTGAATAAGGATATACAAGGTTAGAAAGTGTGACTTCTTTGTTCATAAGAATAATAATAACAATAAAAGGGAAAAAAGAGACAAAAGACCATTAATTTGAAATAGTGCCAGTAAAGGTATACAGAAAGGCTTAAAGGGAAGAAACAGAAAAAGGAAATTTTATAACTATATTCTCAAAACTAAAATGTGTGATGTCCCACATGGCACATTTTAACACAATGAAGACCAACAGTGTGCTAATTTGGGACTCAGCAGATTCATGTTTGCATAGAACTCAACATAAACTTCACTTGTCCTCTATTGAAAGCAAATGATATATGGCAATTCTGAAGAATATTGTTGGACAGGGAAAAAATAGTTACTAATGCTGAGTGGTGGTGGTATGCACATTTAATTTCAGCACCCAGGAGACAGAGGCAGGTGAATCTTGTAAGTTTGAGGCTAACCTTGTCTACAGAGTGAGTTCCATGACAGCCAGAGCTACATAGTGAGACCTTTACTCAAAATATTCAAATAATGATAATAATGGTAATTACTAGTTGCAATACTCATCTGTTTGGGTCAGAATAATCTTACTACTATGAACCAAAAACAAATTATAAAAATCAGTTGATTAACTCCTGATTGCAAACATTTGTGTTTATTGGGTCACACTTACACCTGTTCCTTACAAATAAATACCTATTCTTGTTATCAAACAAATTTGAACTATAAGCCATTTGAATTATTTTGTGTATCAAAATCCTGTATAGATATTTGTTTAATAAAGCAGCTTTGTTAATGAACAGATCTGAAAAACATAGGGATGTAAAAGTAACAATTGATTTGTTTCATTGTTAAATATAATTACGTATTTGAATTTTGTGTATACAGAGAGAAGTATTTGAATTTTGTGTATACAGAGAGAAATGAGAGAAATATTCTGCTTCACATGATAACATTATTTAACAATTTCTGTTTCAGTCAGGATATAGCAACAACTACAAAAGTTCAGTTGTAAATTACAAAGATATATTTTTATTCATGTTACAAGTGTCTCATATATTAGTTAAGTCTCTGTCCCACACTATATTCACTCCATAATCCAAGACAATAGGCCAAAATCTAGTTGGAATACTGCTATTATATAGAGAAGAAAATAAGAAAATGACATGCTAGCTTTTCAGGTGTCTGAAAGCAACACATGGCATCTTTTCCCATTTCATTGACTAAACTATGACTCAGGGCAATGCTAGCATATCTAAAGAAGTAAAGAAATGTACTTATTCTATAGTGTATAGTGGTGCAAGAATGGCCACAGATTGTTAGGTGAACAGTTATGCATGAAAAATGCTTCATTCACCCTTTATTGCAAAACAACAATTGACTATAATTACCTTTGACTAGAGGTAAAATGTATGGAGGTTCCAAGGATTAGCATTACTTGCTCAACAACCCAAGTAAATAACACAGCATACACTCTAATTTTCTTCTTCCATTAGGACACAAACAAGCCACAAATAGCATGGTTTACCTATGCTAGCATTCACAGTATTTCCTAACTTTTGCTCAGAAAAAAGGGCACAGAAAGAAGGAAGCCTATCAGGCAGACTGACTAATAGAAGGCCCATGGATAGGCCTTAGGGTTGGAGAACTCCTCATGTTCAGAACAATACCACTAATATTACCACTCTGGTAGGAACACAGATGAGTTTTTAAATAGACACCATGCCCTTGAGGATCAAAGTCAATTACAAATCAACCACTAATAGGGTTGCAGTTTAACTCATCTAATATAAAATTGATGATCCCTAATAAACTAGGCCAATACATCCCTGGCCACTAGCTGACCAAATTCATAGACAGAAGTCTAGAGGCTGATTCTTCCAGATATATTCTATGACCACAGCAGTAATCTCCTGACATATCCTACTCTGTGTCTCAATATTTAATATTTAAGTCTTTATTTGCAATGCTTATAAAGACATAGGCAGGTGTGGAAGTTGACTTTTAACAGACAAGTATCAATTGAGTGTGTCTGTGCTTTAACAACTACTATGAACTCGATTTGTGTAGATATAAAACCAAAATCTTTGCAAAGCCTTGGTAATTTATTTGTGCAACAAAAAAGCAAAGGCTATGTCTATATTCTTCTATTTCTAGTACCCTACAAAGTTCCTGACACATAGATACTATACAGGAAATAATTGAATGAATGAATGAATGAATGAAGAGAATAAAATGAATTCCTTGATGTACAAGTCACAAGTGATTATAACTCTGCTATGCCCTCAATCTATTTTATTCCTGACACTGGGCTACCATTACTAAACTTTATCAAAGCTTGGATGGAATGGTAGTAGCAGGAAGGTAATTGGTTAGTCAATAAAATCCAGATTCTTTGTTTCCAATGTTGGCTTTAAAAACAAAAACAAGAAACTGTCATGCAATGGGGGAGAAGACAGAGCTTGGGGAAGTTTTCCCACCATGTGTCTCATATGTTTCCAAATACTGTCTCCACAGGCCCCATTTTTTTTCTAATGTAATTTGTGCTCTTCGTCTAAACAAGGCAGTCCTAAAAGGGCACCATTCTGTATTAAAGATTTTGGTCTTGATTTCCAGCCATCAATGGAATTAACCACATTTTGGCCTCGGAGAGGTTGCATTCCTGATTCTCTCTGCCATCTCACTTGTAAAGGCAGAGGAGGGAAGCAGGGTGCCAGAAGAAGGCATCAGCTTGGCGTCTGTGGCATAACCACTAGGGAAATTCCATTCTTTGCAAAATCCACATGTCCTTCCTGTAGGCCCTGTGGCTGGGGCCCACAACCAGGGACAGAGGCCACGCAGCTCTGCTCCCTTTGGCTCTTTCTCTACTGTTGTCAAGGACAGAAAATTAGTACTGTCCAAAGAAATAAAGACTTGTCCTTTAAAATCCTATTCTCTAAGGACTTAATATATGAGGACATTTTCTCTATCAGCACTAGTTTCTTTCACACATACTCTTCTGCCATTGCAAGGTGTTTGAGCTGAGAAACCTGGCTGTTGTCTGGTCTTCCACTGAAGCTATGGCTTGCAATTATTTGTTAGCTGTGTCATCATTTTTGTTTGTTTGGTTTTAATTTTATAAACGTCATTTTAAATGTAAATAGATAAAAACTCAACACTTGGGAGCTATTTGTAGTCAGACATTTTCTGATCTGTCTAGCCTGGCCTATCCCCAAGGTCAGGACCCACAGTCCCACTGCTTCTTGGTCACAGATAATCACACAAAGGCTTATATTAATTATAAACTGTTGGCCTATGGCTCAAGCTCATAATCAATTGGTTCTTACAGCTTTACTCACCCCATTTCTATTAATCTATGTATTGTCACATGGCTCCATGGCTTTACTTCTGTTCCATTAAATCTTGCTTTCTCAGCAGCAGTCTACAGAGTCTATATGTGGCTTTGGCCTTCTCCATTTTATCTGTGCTTGGATTTCATACCTACCTCCAAGTTGCCTAGCCATAGGACAAAGCAGTCCCTTTATTAACCAATGGTAGCAAAGTATATTTACAGCATATAGAAAGATATTCTACATTACACACTAGGATGAACCAGACCCAAAGTCTGTACAACTGAAAGAGCTTCTACAAATTTAGAATATATATTCAGAACAAAAGCTGTTTATCCAGTTTTTCAAAGATAGCATTCTTCTGTAATTTAGAGTGGCCACAAACTTACTATGTGCCAGAGGTTGCCCTTGAATTTCTGACCCACCTCTAACTCTCATGTTCTGGGATTACAAGTGTATGCCAACATACCAAGTTTATGTGGCACTTCAGACTGAACCCAGAAACTTGTGGGCAAGCACTCTACCAACTGAGTTGTATCCCTAGCCTATGTCATACTTTCTTCAAAAAAAGAAAGAAAGTATAAGAGATATGAAAGTAGAATACAAGTCTGAAAACTCCTAACAGTAGACGACAGCCTATTTTATGGGTTTCTCCATCATGGTCCTGATCCCTTCTCTCATGCAATCTCTCTACCCTCTCTTCAGCTGAACCAGTAGCTCAACCTGGTACTTAGGTATGGATCTCTGCATCTGCCTCCATCAGATGCTGGATGACTGTTCTATAATGACAATTAGAGTAGTCATTCCTATGATAATAGGGAAAAGTCTTTTAGGTATCTTCTCCACTATTTGGAGTCCTAGCTGAGCTCATCTTGTGGGTTCTTGGGTGTTCCCTAGCACCAAGTCTCTCTCTAATCCCACAATGGCTCCCTCTATCAGGATGTTCACTTTTTTGCTCTTTCTTTTGGTCCCCCAACCATCTATTTTCTCATATTTTCTTCTTACCTCCCCTTGCTCCCTTTTCCCACCTCATATAATTGCAATTTTCTGAGGAGATCTTCTCTATTTCCCCTTCTAAGGGGGAATCTATGGAATGTCTCTCTTAACTTCCTCTTTTTACCTAGTTGCTGGAGTTTGGGGCTGGGTTGTGGATTGTAACCTGGTTATCTTTATATCTAAAACCCACTTATGTGTGAGTACATGCCATGTCTATTTTTCTGGGTCTGTGTTACCTCACTCAGGAAGATACTCTGCAAATCCATCCATTTGCAGGTAATTTCAGGATGTCAGTTTTTTTTTTTTATTACTACTGAGTAGTACTCAATTGTGTAAATATATGCAAAGTTTTTAATTCATTTTCCAGTTGAGGGGCATCTAGGTTCTATGTAGGTTCTTGCTATTATGAGTAATGCTGCTATGAACATAGTTGAGCTTTGGAAAAAGAATGTGCATACCTTGAGTATATGCCCAAAAGTGGTATTGCTGGATCATTGGATAGATTGATTCCCAGTTTTCTGAGGAACTGCCATACTGATTTCCAAAGTGGCTGTATAGTTTGCATTCCCATCCAGTATTGGAGGAGTGTTCTCCTTGCTCCACATAGGCTGTCATTTTGGGTTTTTTTTTTTTTGTATTTATGGAAAATTTTATTCATGTATACAGAGCATATTGACCATATTGAATAAATCAAATACCATACAATAGATGATTGCAACAAGTTACACCAGAAGACTTCTCCTCCACCCTAGGCCACATTGGTAGTAGGAACTGAATGATATGTAAAAAAAAATGCAAATATAAAAGGAAGAAGTCACACTGTCAATATCTGCAGATGTTATTATAGTATATAAAAGTGACTCCCAAAATTCTATCAGGGAGCTACTACAAAAGATAAACAACTTTGAGTGAAGTGTCTGGCCACAAGATTAACTTAAAAATAGCCAGCCCTCTTATTTGAGAATGATTAATAAGCCGAGAATGTAATAACAGAAAGAATACACTTCCCAATAGCTGCAATATTTCTTATATTAAAAAATAAATTTGGCAAGTTTTCAAAAAAAAAAAAGAAGAAAGTAGAATACTCTGAATCGAGTATGGGAACAGACACTTGACAGGTTTAAATCTTTACATGTGCAGAACTCAAAAGCAGTACCCTTGACTATAATATTCAAGATCAAGCTGAGTAGCAGTAGTACACGCCATTTTTCTTATTTTTTGCTTTACAAAGTTTTTAACATACCTCCCCCTGCTCCACCTCCCCCTTTTCCAGTCTTGCCCTAGCTTTCACTCACCCCATTCATTCCTCAGAGAAGGTAAGGACTCCCAAGGTGAGTCAATTCGGTCTGGCATATCTAGTTAAGGTATGTGAAAGTCCCTCCCCCCTCCCCCAGCATCAAGGCTGAGTAAGATGTTTCTCTGTGTAGAATAAGCTCAAAAAAGCTAGTTCATGTACCAGGCATAAACTCTGGTCTGACTGCAAGAGGCTCCACATACTGCCCACTTCATTTGTCTGTCATCTACCCTTGGAGGGTTTAGTTACGTTCCATGAAGGTTCCTTGGCTGTCATTTCAGAGTCAGTGAGCTCCCAATTGCATGGGCCAGTTTATTCTATGGATATCCTCCTCATGATCCTGATCTTTTTTCTCATATAATCTCTTCCCCCTACCCCTCTCTTTAGCTGGGACAGAAGCTTGACCCAGTGCTTAGTTATGGATCTCTGCATTTGATTCCATCAGTTGCTGGATAAATGCTCTATAATGGCAATTAGGGTGGTCATTCATTTGATTATAGGGAAAGGCCAGTTTAGGCACCCTCTCCACTATTGCTTGGAGTCCTATCCAGGGTCATCTTGTGAGTTTTTAGTGTTTCCCTAGCACCAGGTTTTTCTTAACCCCACAATGGCTCCCTCTATCCAGATAACTATTTCTTTTTTCTTCCTCTCTGTCACTCCCCAAACACAACCATCCCATTCTCTCATATTCTTTTCCCAACTCCCCTTATTAGCACACACCTTTAATCCCAGCACTTGGGAGGCCACAGAAAGATCTCTCTGAGTTCGGGGCCATCTTGTTTGTTCTAAAGAGTGGATTTCAGGACAGCTAAGGATACAAAGAAATCCTGTCTTTATTTTTTTTTAAAAAAAATATCAATATTGCATCTTGTTGAACGTGTGGAGATGACAGGCCTCTGTATTCCGTCACTGTGTTCCAAGCCTGACACAGAGAATTGTCATAGTCATGAATTTATTGAGTCACAGACACCAGCAAATTTACATGAGTTCTTTTTCCATGGCAGGTGAATGTTTCCTTATATATACATTTTAATGGATGGAATGCTTTGGGGCTAAGTTTCTTAGGAGCTTGCAGTAGCTACAGAATAAAGAAGAGCTCGGCGAATGGCTTGGCAGGCAGCAAGGTCCCACAAATGTGCAGAAAAGGCTGATTACTTTGTTAATCCATAACATGGTTATTTACTGTCTGCCACATACCAAGTTAGCTTTTAAGAGACAAAAGCAACTTAACTACTTAATGTGCTCAGAAGCTTTATAGTCTAGGGCAGTGGACAGATAACATAAGACTAGTATATAAAATTATAGCTATAATCATTGTGAAACCACTTGACTGACATATCTTTAGAAAGTCTTGATACTGTTTCACCAAATCCGTAGGTTTTCACTCAGAGAAGAGTGGATAGTAAGAATCCCAACTTACCTTTGACTCTCATATCAGATTTTGTGTTTAATCTCTCCATGAGGCTTTTGTCCAAAGCTAAACAACACAAGGGGCAAAGGGCATCTTTCACCACAGATACATTATTAAAGTTCTTACATTAACTTTGAATGGATAGGCACGTCAGAGCCTGTGACTTTACAACCAAAATGAATCACAATCATTTTCACAACAAATTAGTGATCGGCTAGCTAGCTTGTGATGTCATTTGTCATTATTATCTCACTAGGAGTGCCACTAGAGTTTCTCAAACTATACATTGAGGCAACACAAATGGCCTATTTGTCACAATTAGTTTTGAGACAAGTCTCTCTATGTATCCCTGACTGTCCTGGAGCTCACTGTGTATGTCAATACAACTTTGAACTCACAGATATTCACCAGCCTCTGTCTCCTGGATGCTGAGATTAAAGATATGTGCTACCACCACACTCAACACAAATTTTTATATTTTCAGTTTTGATAAATATGCTTCAAAAAAATCAGCTTCTTTTGCCATTTACAATATTGTCTATTTAAAAATATTATTTTGAAAAGGATTTCATGGGTACCATCAGATCACTAAAAAGGATTATGATACCAAAAAATAGCTAAAAACCTTACAGAGGGTTTATTACGGAAGAAAAGAATTTTCCATTTTCAGAAGCTTCTTTTTTACCATTGTTTCTCAATATCCAAGACAATCTCTTGCCCAGTAGATACCCAACCCACAGATTCTTAATTCCTTTATCTAAAATGGTGCAGTGTTCACCTGCAGCCTACACAAACCTCTCCTACATTTAAAATCATCTTTATATTACTTAAGGTATATAAAACATTAATTGCTAGCTGTGGTATAATACTGATTATGAACTAATGCCAATAAAAATGTGTATATATTTATTCTTAATACAGTGGTAATCTTGAAATACATTTATTAATTAATAGTTTGTGCTTGTACATGTATGAGGGAGACCTTTATGCTATAACACAGGGCAACTTTGTGGATTCACTTCTCTCCATCTACCTTACATGGGTTCGAGAAATCAAACTCAGGCCTACAAATTAGCAGGCCAAGAGCCTTTACCCACTGAGCCAACTTACTGACTCAAATTTCACAATATTTTTATCTAAACTTGTTTGAAGCCATGGAACTCTTAGATTCAAAAGGCTAACAACATATTCAAAGAAAAAAATATATTGACTTTTAGAACAAACCATGGACAGTATTAGTCTTGGATATAAAGGAAATATTTGCATATATTTGCCTTCCTAAAGAATGAATTGTGCTTATTAGGCTGAGATGATGAACTATAGAATGAAGATAAGAAAGACTGGGCAGAAAAATTCCATAGGGTAAGATAGAAATCGCATGTGCTATGAATCATTGTCCTCACTTGTAAGAGACTATGAAAATATGACCCCTCTTTAGGAAGAGCCACATTCATCTTGGTGTTGTAGCAATGTGGCATCCATGAAGTAGGATAGGGGCGGAAGAATAAACATGATGGAATCTTCCATTTCTTCATTACCTATACTTGGCATACATGAAATCCAGAACCTGAAGGAGTACAATGGACCTGTTGACTATCTGAATCCTATCTCTATGTTGAATAAGCTTCAAAATTATGTGACTCTGCATTCAGAAATAAATACATAAGATCATAGCTTTTAGCAATAGGAACAGCCTATGGATTCATTAAAAGGCTAGAGGGAACACCCTGAAAATCATTCTTCACAGCGATGTGCAGCCAGAAGAATGAGTATGGATCCAAGGCTCCATCCTCCTCAACTCCAGGCATCTTACTTTTAAACTGAAATTAAGCCATTCTCAACACATATTTACCCCCAAAAGGCAGATTCTCTCAGTTGGCACAATGTATCATGTGTCTCCATTCCCTCTCCCTTATACAGAAAGTTCAACAATTCCTGGAGAAGTTTCAATCAATTGTAGGGAACAGTTTTGTATATCTGAGTTGCTGGTATACATTCCAGCCCTGCTGAACAGATTTTGGTGTCGACGTAGATGCCAATTCAGTAAAAGAGAAGACAAAGGGAAAATTATTTGATTCCATGAGGGAATGAGGGGTGAAATAGATGTCTCAGGAAATACTGTGCTGAGGAGGAACACTTAAGCAATACTTGAAAGATGAGTGGCATGCCCTTTGGAGATGTCAGACACTATTCTCATTTAAAACCAAACTTCTTGGTTGAGCAATCAACAGTTTACTTAATATGAGTTGAAGGGCACCAGGAGATACCTCTGACTCCAAAACATCACTGAGGCCACTGTCTTTTAGGAGGTATATTTTTGGTCTTAACTATTTCTAGGGCCATCGGTTTTCAAGCTATAAATATACATATGAACAGTTTGTAAATCTTATTAATGTGCATATCCTCATTAAGTCAGAATTGATATCTGAGAATGTTTTTGTAATAACCTCCCAGGGGATGCTGGAATTGCTGGGCCATAGACAATTATATATGTAGCAAGATATGAGAGCACACAATATGCATAGCTAATGACAGACAACATTTCCTGTGTACTAAATTTGTGGTGGCCATTGTTCAAAGGTTTCAACCACTGCCATCTCATTTGATATTCATGACAATTTTACGCGCAAATAGAATTTCCACTAATCTGATTGAGAAATTCTTCAGATGCCTTAGTCACTATTTTATTGCTATGAAGAAAGCAGCTTTTATTTTAAAACAAAAACAAAAACAAAAACAAAAACAAAAACAAAAACATTTAACTGGGGACTTGGTTACATTTGCTACATTTGCAGAGGTTTATTCCACTATCATCATGGAACATGGCAACGCACAGGCAGATAGGCACTGGAGCAGTAGCTGAGAGCTACATCCTGATCCACAGGCAGAGAGAGTAGCACTGCATCTAGTGTGGACTTTGGAAACATCCAAGGCTACCCCCATGACATACTTCCTCCAACAAGGCCACACCTTCCAATCCTTCCCAAATAGTGTCACTCTCTGATAACTAAGCATTCAGATCTATGAGAGCCTATGGAGGCCATTCTTATTCAAATCGCTAGTTCCCAAAGGTCACTGATATGATAATGCTTGGATGAAATACATGCTACTTTGTCCATGACCTAACTAACTCTTAGGTGGATATTTTATTATAGTAGTCAATATGTCCAGCAGACACAAATACAACTTATCTGTTCAGCCTGGTTAAGAAAACCAAAGCCCATTTGTTCATATATGACTATATATCTCCCTATAGCAGCCACTAAAGCACTACCTCATAGTCTTGCTGTTCTACAATACTCAGTTTTGTTGTGGGATTATGCTCTTGTACGGTGTAAATATTTGCCATTCCTATTGGTTTAATAAAACACTGATTAGCCAGAAAGTAGATAGGAAGTATAAGAGGGGCTATCAGACTAGGAGAATTCTGGGAAGCAGAAGAGCAGAGCAGAGATGCCAGGGAGATGCAGAGGAAGCTAGATAAGAATGCTGCTCTGAGAAAAACTACTAAGCCATGTGGCTAATCATAGGTTAGTTTAAGAGTAAGAATTAGCAAGTAATATGCCTAAGCTATAGGCCAAACAGTGTGTATTTAATATAAGACTTTGTGTAATTAATTGAGACTGCTGGTCTGAATCTCAGGCCTAGACCTGGCCAGATACTTCCTACTACACAGTTTAGAGTCTAATGCTGTAATATAAAAGAATTTCCTTTCTGGGGTGAAATGTATGGGAGATTAGTAGAGAGTACATTGCGGGCTAGTCAGCATCTGTATGGAGGCTCATTAGAAATTACTGGAAACAAAAACAACAAGATGGATCTGGGAAGCCAGAAACAGCCACATAGCTGTTTGCTCAAATTGTTGTTTTCTGGCTTCTCTCCCTTTTCCCCCACCACTGGTTTGTACCCCTTCAAAGTACAAGCATCTAGTCCCATGGCTTCATTCGTTTTTCCTTTGAAACCTGAATATCACAGGAAACTTCAGTTCAAAGACTAGGTAGAATGAGGGCAAGGTACAGAGTACAGAGTATCAGCAGGCACTTAATGAATCAGTTGAATTCTCCATGAACCCAGGAGCCTAAGAAATAGTGAGTTCCAACTGTGGATTTTGTTCTTAATATAAGCCGACCCGATATGAACATTCTTGGTTATCTTTTGTCAAGTAAATGCAGATTAGTGGTTTGTCTCTTGCCTTCTAACATGGAGTATAGAATGCCCTTGCCCATGTCACCTATCATAGTCAGAAGACTTTCCTCTTCTGAGAGTAAACAGATCTGGGAAAGTGGCACTAAATAACTCCTTATGTGTGGTCATGAATCTTATTTAATTACGCATTTCAGCTCTAGGGCTGTCTGGGATAATGTTCCTCTCCCTTCCACTCAGCCATTTACTCATCAAATGTTATCTCTTCAGCACATTCTTCCCTGACTTCAATAACTAAAGAAGCATTCCCATGTTGCCCTTTGTTTTCTTCTTAGCACTTGTCACTGTCTGCCTTTCTGTATTATCTTTCTGTGGTGAACTATAATTTCCAGCTCATTGCCATTTTCTGCAGGACCTACAATACTGCTTGGGTCACAGTGGAGTCTCAATAAATATTTGTTCAGTGAATGGAGGGTGAACAAATCCAATTTTCACGGGCCACAGGCTTATTTATTGGGACTGTAGAGATTCCATTTTCACGAGGAGGCACATGGCATGAGCTGTGTGTTCCTTTGAACATGACATTGGCTCAATAATTAACGGAATGGAAAGGAAATGGTTATGAGGAGAGAGTCTTGGCTTGGCGATTTTTCTCTGTGTGAGGCCATCCTGAATACCAATTCCAGGAGGGTAGAATATCAAAATGAGGATCACTTAAAAAGCACCAGAGCATTTTTTTTATTTCAAATAAACAATTAAAATTTTTCTTAATTATATTCAATTGTTTGTTTTAATTATAGAAAAACGGTGTGTAAAAGAAAGATTGTGTCCATGAGCCACACTAGAGAAAGGACATAACCTTTGTGTTTCTGGAAAAGGTCAGCATTTATAAATAATGGTTGCAGGCAACTCTGGACTGGCAGTCCCTAAGGGCACTTTTCACTAGAAAATTCTAAACCCGCACACACATCCCATGCCATGTGATCTGGCTGTCCAATGTCCAACACTTATTTTCAAAAGAGTGCCTCTCACGAAAGAAAATGCTGTTCAAATTGTTTTCCCCCAACATAAAAAAAAAAACCATGGAAATTACCAAACCACAACGGAGCTGCAGTCAAAGCAGTCTTGAATAAGAGTACCAGGAAACAAAGGCATTTGTTCTCTCTCCCTCCTTCCTCCATGCACATCACATTCTATTTTTCAAGACAATGGCACTCATCCAGTGGGTGTTTATGCAAATCCACAGTAACTCGATGGAACTGAGGGAGCAAGGGGCAGCAGAAGGCAACCACTGATGATCTAATTAAAATTCTGTCCCCGTGGCTGAGCAGTATGTAAATTGCTTCCTGTATAATCTGGCTTGTATCCACAAGTGTCCTTGCCAGTTACCAGGTGAAGAAGACTAGACCTGGCAGGTTTTGACCTTTAAAAATTACTATCTCAGGAGCTGGATAGTTTGTTGAAAGCAGTAAACATACTGACTCCTTTTCCAGAGGTCCCATGGTTTAGTTCCTAGCACTCACACAGCAGCTAACAAGAGTCCCTAAGTCCAGTTCCTGGGGGTCAATTGAACATCTTCTTCTGGCCTCTGAATGGATGTGATACACAAGCATATATTCAGGCAAAAAGCCATAAACATACATAAAAGTGAATAGATCTAAAGATTTTTTTAGTCACTGCTTCAAAATAGATAAATAATTCCTGCTTACTCAGGAAAAAAAATGAGGGAATTATCAACTGCTCAAGTCATTAAAATTACCAAAACTCAAGTTACTACTGAGATATCCCCATGTCAGACTGTTCTCCAAGCATATGCATATATACACATACTTTTTGAAACTAATGCACTTTCTTTACATTATGAAGCTATTTCCTTGGAAAAACATACAGATCTATTTATCAATACATGGCTCCAATTTTTTACTATATATACATAGATGTTGTCCTAATTTGGTTCTCTTTTGCTAAGGTAAAATACTGACTAAAACAATGTGGGGAGGAAAGGATTTATTACATTTTACTGGGAAGAGTCCATCATCTAGGGCAGCCAGTACAGGAATCTGGAGGTAGGAACTAAAGCTGAGACCATGGAAGAAAGTTACTTACTGGCTTGCTTTCAGGCTTATGTTTTTCTTATGCTTTCTGGCTACTGTTTTTATATCTCAAATGATCACCTGCCTGGGGGTGGCACACATAGTAGTGGACTACATCTTCCCACATTAACAATCAACAAAATGCCACAGAGACTTGCCTACAGGCCAATCTAATAGAGACATGGCCTCAACTGAAGTTCCCTCCTCTGGGTTTGTATCAAGCTAACAGAAGTTAACCAGAACAGATAGAATGAGCATTTGTAATCAAATATGTACCTATTTATTTAGGATAATTGTGGAAAAGTGTACATTTTAATATTCACATTGCTGCCTGCTGTGGTAGCACATACTTTTAGTTCTTTTAGTCTAGCATCTGGGAGGCAGAGGCACATGGCTCTCTTTGAGTTCAAGGCTAACCTCATCTACATAGCACGATAGCCAGGACTACATAGAAAGACCCTGTCTCAAAAATAAGAAGATAAAAAGTTAGATAGATAGATAGATTAGAGCAAAATAGTTTCCATCATCTTTTCTGTCATAGCAGTTAGTATCTGTGTATAGTATCACACACTAATAATTATTTACAGAACAATTTTATAAGCAATGAACACTACTGAGGTCGTATTATATACCACTTGTGTTTGAAATGTTTTATTCATCTGTGTTTTGTCGAAAATACCCACTGGTCCTCTAGCAATTTCCTTAACTGAATGTTCTTCATGAGTTAGCAGATATCTGAAGATAGATTCAGATCCCAGGGTTCTGGAAATTTAGAGAAAGACTTTGTATCATTCCCTCAATGAGGATGAGTTTCTGTATATGGAAAACCAGAACCCACTTTTATCAGTTGACAATTCATTATGAGAATTGTTTGGTAGTGATGGATTTGAACTCCCTATTCTTCAAACAAGTATATCTCTGATCATTTCTCACTAAACAGGAACAACTAGACTGTACTGTTTTATTTCTGGCTATTGAGTGCTATAGACAAACACAAAGCCTCATGTGGAATGGATCTATAGCGTCCAGAAGGTATGTGGTTATTCACAAAAGAGACAGAGTGAGGTAAGCCCTGCCTTTGAGGTTGAATACTTGAGACTACATCTGGAAAGAGACATCTTTGTAATTGGATTTCCTAAGCCATGGACAAAAATCCACATTGATACCTAGGTAGGACAGTGGTCAGGAATGGAGCTCTTCAGATGTTAGCTGTTCTGTGTTTGGTTATCTGTGTCTAAAGGCCTTTGTTTAAGTCTCTCCTTCATGCCACATAATTGTGCAATATAAACCCCTTTTCCTTATAAACTGTGATGAATAGAAAAGTAGTTCACAGGTCTTGGATTTCCTAAATTATCTTTCTTACTTTTAACTTATGTAAATGTCTGTGGTGATTCTTTTATGTAAAATATAATATAATTATTGTATACTGTTTCTAATAAATGTTAAAATGACACAAAAATATTTTATTCATACTATCCTATTTAATCCCTACCACAATTCTGTGTGATAAGTACTGTAATATCCATTTTAATGATGAGGAAATTTGGGTAGAGATACAGTAAATATCCAATTCAAGTTATATAAGTAGCTAGGGTCAGAGTCCAAAGTAGAACTCAGAAAGGTAGTAGTCTTCAATGTCAATTCCTACACTTTTGTAAATTTGACAAAGTAAACTCCCTTAAGCATTTATGCTCTAGTCCAAGCCTGAATTAATAGATATTACCTAATATTTTCCTGATGTGTCTTCTCTCAGATATCTCTTCTTCATGCCTTAAAACTAGTACCTTAACAATCAATTTCCTGGCCTGAAAAGACAAAATACCAAGTATAAAACTTAATTTTCAGGGAATTATAAGGAAAAATATGCTCAGAGTAAAATACATACTTGTAAGACATGATCTTGTGAAACCTTTCAAAATAAACAAGCAAACAGAAAGAAAACAGAGAGAGGGAAGAGAAGGAGGAGGAGAAGAAAAAGAAGGAAAGAAAGAAAGAAAGAACGAACAAAAGAAAGAAAGAACTTCTAATGGCCAGAAACTGCTTTAACTTTAGCAGCAGTGCAAAGTATTGGTGACTATCTAGTGAAATGCCAGTTTTATTTAGACAAGCATTGTATATTTCTCCCAAAGTTTCCCATGGTAACATCTCAGATAAGGTTTCTTTCTTTTGTTTGCTTAGTAATTTATTCTTCTTTAATTTTCATCGGGGTTTTTGCCTGGATGTATACGTGTGAGAGGTTATCAGGTCCCCTGGTACTGGAGTTACAGACAGGTGTGAGCTGCCATGTGGTTGCTGGGAATTGGACCTGGGTCCTCTGGAAGAGCAAGCTGAAAGTGCCAGTATTTCTTACTGCCTAGGCATTCCTCCAGCCCCATCCTTGCTATCTTTTTTTTTTTTTCAAAGTTTTATTTTCTTTATTGTTTATCAAAAGTAAAGGTTCAAAGAATGAAAGAAAATAAGTAAATCACAAATTAAATGCCCCAAACTGTTAGTCCTCTGTAACAAGGTTTCTCAAATGTAGTCAGATTTCCTTTAGTGGGACTGCCAGCTCCCTAATAGTGACACAGAGACTTAATATTAATTATGAAAGCTTGGCCTTAGCTTAGGCTTTTCCCCAGCTAGCTCTTATAACTTTTTTTTTCCTTCTTTATTTTGTATTTATCAAGAAAAAAAACAGTAAAAGAATTTAAAATGTGGAAGAGTTAACAATAACTATACAGAGGATAAGAATCATAAGCATGGCTTATCAAGGGTGGAAATACAAATAAGATTGCTACACATATATTTTCTTTGTGTTCATCTTTGCCTCTGAATTTTTTTTTCCATCCCTGTATATCCTTATTCAAGGTCTCTTCCTTGCTATCTTATTGCAAGTAGTTTCAAACAAGTGTCTCTGGGAATGTACAATTATCGATGGATGCTGTTGAGAGAGTAATGATGACGATGACTATTTACGAGCTCTGTTGTCCATTTCTATTTGACCACCAAGAAAGTAGCTTGACATTTAGTTCTTTAAAAAAAGAAAGAAAGAAAAGAGTAAAAGTAAGTGGGCTTGATTTAAATTTGTATGTTACTTTCCCAAGTATAAAGCCACATGATATGACTATATCTATGACTATTCACCTCACTGATAACTAGAAGATGATAGAACTATGTCTGATTCACTAGTATTTTGTACAATGGCATGACAAAATGAGTGCAAAAGCACTTAGAATATAAGCTAGTGTATCAACTAGGAATCCACTGTTAATGTAGTTTTCCAAGAACACAAACTTTAGATCCACAACTTCTGCATTCCAATATTAGCCCTGGCCATTTTAGTTGTGTAGTCTGTAAATTAATTTCTTCATCTGCAGTGTGAGCCATCTTTGCCATGCAGTACGTATAGAAATTCAGTTTATTTTTGTAATGAACTTACAAGAGTGCCTAGTTGGCTAGTGTTATTGTTTATGTTACGATTAAAACATCATAAGGCCTATTTGAAGGAGTAAAAACTGATTAGAACAGATGAGAAAAACCTGCAACATTCTTATATTTTACAAGGGGACTATAAAATAATGAGTATGTAGTTAACATGGATAAATAATCTGTTGATTCCTTTAGGATCCAGCAATTTTACCCCAGATGTATACTCCCCCAAAAATCCTGAAAAATAGGCATTTAAACAAAACCTTTAATGCAAATTATCACTGTAGCACTATTTACAATTTTTATAAACAACCTGTCTCTTCACTGTAAATAGATAAATAAAATATGTCATATCCAAGCAATGAAATTTCATAAAAAGAAAAATTACTGATATTTGCTACCATATCAGTAAACTCTCAAAATGTTATGGTTAGAAGAAGAAGCCATTCAGTAAGAATGATGTATTCTCCTAGATGACTCTATTTGTGTGAAATGTCCTGATTTGGAAAATCTATAGAGACAGAAAGTAAATTAGTAGATTCCTAAGTCTGGGGTAAAGAAACAGAGGGGACAGTAGGACAGCCAGTCCTACTCTGAGCCCTGCTGTCAAACCCCAACTAAAGCAGGATTCCTGCTTCTGAATCCCTCTCTCTCCCTTTGTCCCCTCTTGGGAGCACTCCCACTCCCTCTATTTCTTTCCTCCCCCTTTCTCTCCCCTTCCCCTTCTCTGCTTATTCTAACCATCTCTGCTATTATAACTCCTGCAGTCATAACCTCCTCTGTTAATCGTAACTATACCCCTCTGACAATAAACCTCTCTTTTACATAGAAACAGTGTTAAGCATCTGCTATTCATCGCTGCCTTCTGCTGCATTCCCAAGTGCATTCATAGAAATCCACCACCAGATAACTGGGTAAATGTGAACCATGCCAACTATACACAAAAGTCTAACAACAGGTATAAAGTATGATGCATTATGGTTGTCCAGTATCTTTTGATTTTGTTGATTATTATAAACTTTGCAGGTTATACACATAGATAGTTGAATTTTATAGTAGTTTTTTAGGCTGATATGTGTGAGAAGTTTTATGTTCCCCTCATACCACTTTGCCAGAAATTTGGCTTCAATGAAATGCTTCATTTTGGGGGGATCCTAACAAGATAATCAGAAAAAATATCCTTTTTTGAGTAGTGCTAACCAAATTCCACCACAGCCCAATGGCATATTTGCACTCAAGTTCATGTTTTAAGTTTTTCTGAAGTCATAGTGATGTTTATATAGCTTACACATTGACAATGACTTATGATCTAAAGGAGTTATAATAAATGCCAAGGGTCTTGTCTTTCATATTTTCAGCATATAGTGGGGGTGCATAGTAGGTGTTCAATTACCACATAGTAGGTACTCAATAAATATATGATGAAAGAATAGATGGATGAATAGGCATGGCAACACAAGTTGTGACAGATTTGTGACCAAGTGCTGAGAGTGTAATCTCACTTCTACTATTCATTGGTGACACAGCACCCATGAAATCATTTACATTATCTCAAACTCGATTTCCTTTAAAATAAGAAAAATAATACCTCCCTTAGAGAAAAGACATGCTATGTGATAATACAATAAACATTAGTGTCCTTACATTTTCTTCTGCTTATTAAAGAAACCCCAGGATATTGAAGAATGCACTGCTGATAAATAGTGTGAAGTCTGAAGATGGCAATAAATATGAACACTGTCACTTTTCTACACATGAACTTAATGTCATATGATATCTGTTTTCAATTATGGAAGCTGGCAATGAAATTTGAGCATGTTAAATTCCAGAATTGGGGGGATCCTAGTAAAAGACTATCTAGTGCAAGGTATATGCTTGCTAGAGAATTCTCAAATGCCACAACGTCTTTGGGCCATGTTGAAGTCTCTGGCTTAATAAAAATGGTTGGGCAAGGAAATAGCTGGCAAGGTGGATGGCAGACATCTGGGAGACAGTCAGTGAGAAATTCCAGAAGAGATTCATTGTCTTCACTTCTGCAAAAGTCCCTTATGAAGTTTGACAAGTTAATCACCATTCATATATTTATACAGGAGGAAGCAAAGGTTACTGTCAAAGAGTCACTAGAGCAACAGGTGGTATTGATCTCCAACCTTTTAAATATATTAGCCAAAGTGAAATGGTTGCCAGCCAGCAAGGATCTACAGGCTCTGGCTTACACTTCGATTTTAAACATGAACTTTTAAGTGGTGCATTAAATTTCGAGCCTTATTTTCTTATAAAGAAATTATCTCAAAACTTGACTTCCTAGTGTTCCATGAGAGGTGACAGACAATGTCTTCATTTATTAAGATTCTGACTTAAAGTACAAATTATTAGATAATGAAGAAAATGAGAGGCTTGTTTGATAAATAAAAATGGGTAATTAATGTGCTACCTTGTATTCCATAGTTGATAATGTTAACAGTGATAAATGTGTTTATTCATTATATGAAGAAAGTGTATGGAATGGATACTGTCATTTTTTTCTTTTTTTATTTATTTTATATATATATTATTTGGCGATTTTACATCATGACTATCATTTTTTTGAAAATTAACAGAAATATCAAGAGTGATATTAGCATCTACGAGAGGAAGTAACAGTGGGAGGCAGTAGATCATCCTGGTGGTTGAAGCACAGACTCCTCCCTCGCCCCCCCACCCCCCACCCCGGAAGTCAATCTAAAGAGCCTGGTAGAAGTAATCCACTATTCCATAACACACACACACAACATACACAGACACACACACCACAAATTCACACATATTAAATCTACAAAATCCCTGATATTTAAAGAATATATACATATATGATATTATTTAGTATATACTGTATTATAGCCTATATACTACATAATATATATATGTAAAATCTTGAAAACAAGAAATAAAATATTACGTGACTAGAAACAAAGAAAATATTCAAAATGTACTTGCAACTTGAAGACTGCTAATACAAAAAAATAAATGGGCCAGATAAAGTTTTTAAGGGTAAAAAAAGATAGACATGAAAGTTTCAAGTTTTCCACGTGACAGAATTAGATCTGGTATACTTGCCAAAGAACAGTAATTATATGATCTCTATTCCACTTCCTAAATGGAAATAAGGGCTGGAGAGGATTTTCCACAGCTAAGAGCGTTTCTTGTGCAGATAGCAAGAGTTCGATTTCCCAGCAAAAGCATGGTGGCTTACACCATCTGTTCTTCAAGTTTCAGCATATCTGGGGACTTCTCATGACATTTGTAGACACGAGAAACACATGTAGAAAAACACATATATGCATGCAAGCAAAAGACTCATATATACAAAATATTATAAATAAGTCTTAAGAAGTTTTAATGAAAATAAATTTAATCTTGAAAACTGCTGCACTTAGACCATGCAATGTAAAACCAAGAGAAAACATGAGACATGGTCATCAGAAAGCACAAAATAATACATGAATAGTTGAAATTAATTTAAGTGAATTAAAACTTTTGCTAAGTATATATAGCCCAATGGTAGAACACTTATTGGGCAAGTGCAGGACCAAAGGTTCAGACCCTAGCATAATAAATTAGTAAATAAATAAATCTATTTTAACACAGAGGTACTAAGAATACAAATGAAAAATTCAGTTATCTGTTGTCTACAAAAAGCATATCTTTGGACACTGACAAAGACTCAGTAGGGTAAGAGCTGTGAAGTGCCTCAGGAGCAGAGTGTTTGTGCAGTATCTTCAAGACCCTCAGTTTATTTCCCATCATCATGAAAAAATGGGTGAAGATTAAAAAATGTAAAACAGGAGAAGTGGAATTTAATCTTGAAAATATTAAGAGAAATAAAAGTGTTGCTCCTGCCATTTGTACTAGCACACACCTTTAATCCTAGCACTCTGTAAGCAGAGGCAGACCCATCTCTGTAAATTTGAGACCAGCTTAGAACATACCAAGTTTCAAGATAAACAGTGCCACATAGGGAAATGAGAGAGAGACAGAAAGACAGAGAGAAACCGAGACGTTCACTAAGAACATTAAATCACACATTTCCTTACTCTAAACTTGTGTGTGTGTGTGTGTGTGTGTGTGTGTGTTCTTATGTGCACATGTATTCATAAAGGCCAAAGACTAATGTTAGATCTCTTATTCAACTATGTTCCACCTTAATTTTATAGACATTGAACCTTTGGGTTACTGAGCTGGCTAGACTGACTGGCTAGAAAGTTCAAGAGCTCTACTTCCATCAACTCTACTCACCTTCCACAATGGAGTTGCCAACACATGCACCTGGCTTTTTATATGGCTATCAAGAATACAAACTCAAGTGTTCAGACACTTGGTAAGTAAGACACCTCCTCTGCGCAAACTGAAAGGTTTTTTGGTTGGTTGTTCAGGTTGCTGGGTTTTGTGGGGTTTTTGTTTTGTTTAAGACAAGAGTTTCTCTGTGTAACCCTGACTGTCCTGAAATTCACTCTGTAGTCCAAGCTGGTCTTAAACTCAAAGATTCACCTGCCTCTGCCTCCTGAGTAGTGGAATTAAAGGTATGTGTCACTGCCTGGCCAAACTGAAAGATGTATATAAATATATATAAATTTGGTGATTTTACATAATGCACCCCATCAAGCTCAGTTATCAGTCCTCTCAGATTCATAACCACTCTTATGATCTCCCAATTTACAAAAATGCCCATTCATGCTGCTCATTTACTCACTGGAGCATAATTAAACTCCCTGTGGCCAGACCCTTAAAACAAGTCTTTCCAAAATGTACCAAGTGAAAGCTAGTAGAAGGAAAATGAGCAATAATCAAGTCTATAATCCCAGTGAGAGATTTTAGCACACCTCTTTCAGGAAATGATAAAGTAGGGATGGACAAGTTGTAGCTAAAATAATAAAATAAGTTAATAGATACATTTTAAAAAATAGCTAGTCTTGGGGTCTGGAGAGATGGCTCAGTGGTTAAGAGCACTGACTCTTATTCCGGAGAACCTGAGTTCAATTCCCAGCACCCACATGGTAGCTAACAACTGTCAGTAATCACAAGATCTGACACCCTTACACAGTTAAACATGCAGGCAAAGCATTAATTCACATAAAATAAAAATAAAATATTTTAAAAAATGGCCAGTCTGAAAAAAGTCTGAATTTTTTTTATGTTATTCTTGGAGAATAAAAGCTTTGAAGACAGTAAAAATAAAATAGTTGTTTTCCAGAGGTTTAGGAGAAGGAGGGATGAATACACCGTAGAGAGGGGATTTTAAACCACTAAGGCTATTCTGTATGTATATGGCTGTAAATACTTGTCATTATACATTTGTCAACCCCCATAAAACTTTAAAGAACAAGTATGAACCTGAATGTAAATTCTAGGCCTTGTGTAGTGATGTATCAGTGTTGTTCCATTTGACAAATGAACTGCCATTGTGTTGATGTCAAGGAAATGATGTGTGGATACTCTCCCAACGTACAGTCTTACTGTAAACCTAAGATTCAACATTCAAACCATTCTTAAAGCACACACACACTAAACCTGCCAACTAAAGAATCAATATTCTTTCTAAGCACATGTGAAAAATATTGACCTACTTATTGACGATATGACTGATGTGAGATGTCTTTCTGTACACTGTGAATATTCTTTGTTACCATTTATTTAAAAGAAGCTGTTTTGGCCTATAGCAAGGCCGCTTAGAGGCAGGTGGGAAAATCTAAGCACAGATAAAAGAGAAGAGTGCTGCTGAGAAGGCAAGATGTAACAGGACACAGGCAAAGCCACAAAGCCACGTGGCTATACATAGATTAATGGAAACAGGTTGAGTTAAATTGTGTTATTTGGTAATGAGCCTGAGCCATAAGCTGAACAGTTTATTATTAATATAAGCCTCTGAATAATTAATTTATAAATAGTGAAGAACCATGGGTGGGAAAGATTCTTCTGGACTGCAGGCTCCAATAGGTCAGAATTTTTTGGCGACATACAACTAACTCATTTGCTTACCCAACCAATAATTCTGAGCATGGAAAGAATAATTGATGTAGTGTTTAAAATGCAATAATTACAGATACAGTATAGTCAAAGGTTTATTAAATTTTCATAGACCTTGAGAATTATCAAAAAAATAAATTAAGCACTGGTTTATAAATAGCATTTATATATTTCTGTCACTTGATTATTCTAGCCAGGGCCAATTTTGAGCTGCCAAAATGACTTTTACCTGGAAGTGATGCACAATAGAATATTGTTATAAAACACTCTCTTTATCCAATTGACATGCCAATAATCTCAAAAGCATAAACAATAACAAAACATAAGAAAATGATGTTAAATGATGGGTTTTGAGTGCACGTTGTGTTTGTTTTTTAATATACTTTATTTACGTACAGCTTTGTACAATTTAATTTTTTAATAATGGGAAAATTTTAAAATATAGCAACAGACACTGACTGACAGCATTTGGCTCTATATAACGAAAACAAATGGAGAAGCCAATAAAAAATCTGGGCATGGCAATGCTTGTCTGCATTTTCAGAAGATTGGGAAGGCAAGGCAGGAGAATCACAAATTGCAGATCAGGCTGGATAACAAAGTAAGATCTCATCTGAGAAGAATTATTAAACAGAAAACAAACATTATAGTTAGGAAGTTCACTAAAGACAAGGAAAACCTGACTGGCAAATAAAGAAAACATTGAGTGATAATTCAAGTGTGCATTCCTAATCAGGTAAAGGAGGGGCAGTGCTGGAGATCAAATCCCTGTACTTGCATATGGAAAAGAAGCAAAAAGCACTCGAGCACTGAACCACAGCCCCACGTTGTATTTTAGATGTGTTTGTCTTGTTTCTTTTGCTTCTGAGAAACATTTTCACTTGGCAGCACAGAGCTGGACTTGATCATCTCATCTTTCTATCTCTGCCTCCCAAGTTTGTGAATTTAGGCAGTCATAATGAGGGCTATCAAGTGTTTTAAAAAATAAGGTACCATTTTACACTCATCACATGGAAGAACTAGAAGGCAGTTAAATTTAAGAGGCAGCTAACTTTCTCTCTGTCTCAGTGTCTCTGTCACGGTCTGTCTTTATTGATTTATTTTTAGTTTTGATTGACAAATAATAATTGAATACATTTATGAGGTGTAATGTGATATATTGATTCATATATACATTGATAAACAAATAATGATAAACATATCCATTACTGCAAGTACTTATATTTTTATGCTGAAAACATTACTATTTTAGCAATTTGATATGTATTATTAGTTAACAGTTGTGCTTCATGTCTCACAAAAACTTATTCTACCTGTTTTTGTAACCCTTTAATTAATATTTTCTAATTGGTCCCTTTCTATTCTCCTGAATTCTTGTGATTAACATTCTATCCTCTACCTCTAAAAATTCAATTTTTTAAAGATTGTATATATAAATAATATCACCTACAGTTTTCACTTTTCTGTACCTGGCTTATTTTACATAGTTTAGCATCTTTCACATTCATCTTGGTGGGCATTTATACTGATTTTATTCTAGCAATAATGAATGGCACTGTCATATTGCAATGTACATAAGAATGCAAATATCTCCTCAATCTAAAGACTTTATATATTTTACATCTCCACTTAGTAGTAGGATTGCTTAATTATACGGCTTTTTCTATTTTGGAGAGAATTCATGCTTCTTGCACAATGGCTGCATTGACTTTCACTTTCATGAGCAATGTACATCAATTTACATCTCTCTACATCTTCTCCAACATTTAAGATCTTGTGTTTTCTTGGTAACTTCTGTTATAACTGGAGTGACGTGATAGGTTGCTATGATTTTAATTTTAATTTTCCTAACGTTTAGCGAGCATTCTTCATATTTTGTTGGAAATTTTGTGTTTGTTCTTTTGTGAAATTTCTGTGAAAATCCTTCTCCTATCCTATGGGTTGGATTTTCATTGTCAGTTGTCCTGCTTGATAGGCTAAAGTTACTTAGTTTGATGTACTCCCATTAGTCTACCTTTGATTTCACTGTCTGTGCTTTGGGGAGGTCATATTTTTAAAAATAATCTTTCAAACTAATGACATAGAGCTTTTGCCTATGTTTTCTTGAAGTAATTTTGTAGTTTTGGACAATATCCTTAACTGTTTAAGCCATTTTAACTTAATTTTAATACAGTTGCTAAATAAAGACATAACTTTGTCATTATTCATGTGGATATCATGTACAATGGCAATCATTGAGAAGACAGTCCTTTTTCCCACTGTGTGTTCTTGGTACCTTTGTCAAAATCAATTGACCATAAATTTGTGCGTTTATGTCTAGACTTTTAGTCTACTGCATTGCTGGATGTGTATGTGCGTTTTTAAGATGCCAAGCTCATTTAAATACATATTAGTAATCTGATAAAAAATACAGGCTGTGTATCCTACTGGAAAAGGCAAAATTACAGAGACATTAGTTATCAGAGCTTAGAGGAAGGAAGCGAAAAGTGAATAGATAGAATACTGTACATTTTTACACCAATGAGATTATGCAATACTATAAGTGGTGGATATTGTACAGCACTAAAAGTGAATCTAAACATAAATTATATATTCTGGGTGATAATGATGTCTAAATGTAGGGCCATTTTTTCTAACAAATACATAGTCTAGTACATGTAGAGGTGTACCAGATGCTATGTACATTAAAAGAAGCAGAAAGTTTTATTGACACTGTCTTCCCAATTGAATTTGCCATGAATTTAACACTGCTTTAAGCACTGAAATCTACTTTAACTACTAAAAATACAAAAAAATGTAAGGCCTATTACATCCCTATAAGCTTTGAAATAGCAACGGTTCTTATCTGTACAGAAGACCAATTTTTATAACAGCAGGCACTACTTTCAATCTCAGTTTTTGCATTTTTAAATAAAGATACTTAGTAGGGCTTTTATAAAAATAAATAAATAAGACAGCATCAAGTTAGGTAGATGGAGGTAGAAGGGTAGAAAACAACATACCAACCTGGACTATGTAATAAAATCCTGTCTCAAGAAAATAACCCATTTTTTTATTTAAACTTTGTTTTTAATTCCATAGGTCAGTATTGTGTTTACATCATCTGCACACTGCCCTCTCATCCATCAAATTCCTTCCATACCCCACCTATCAAATTAATGGCCTGTTCTTTAACATTACTTTAAATTTTTTTTGCTGAATCTGCTTGATGTTGCTCATATACATATGTGTTTAGGACTGACCACTTAGAATTGTATAACCTGTCAGGAGAAGGTTTTCCCTTTCAGCTTTTTATCACGAGATGGGAAGTTGTGATATTTCCCTTACACACATTGGTATGTCAACTAATGTCATCAATAAGATTTCATGGGTGCAGCTCCTCTGAGCTACACAACTGTCACATATATGTAGAGGGCTAAGGTCTTTCCCATGCAGAATCTCTGGTTGTTGGTTCAGACTCAGTTCCTATGAGCCAGGTTAGTTGTTTCTGTGGATTTTCTTGTGATGTTCTTGACTTCTCTGGCTCTTACAATCCTTCCTTCCACTCTTGAGCAAGATTCTCCAAGCTCAGCCTAATGTTTGGCTATGGTCTCTGTATCTGTTTCCATCAGGATGAAGGCTCTCTGATGACAGTTGGGATAGTCATCAATCTGGTCACAGAAGTTTGCGAGTTAAGTCTATGTATCCACTATTGCTAAGAGTTTTAGCTGGAGTCACCGATGTAGATTGGTAGGGATTGGCCTTGCATTAGGTTTCTAACAGTCCCTGAAAAGTCCCTTCTTTCCAGTCATATCTTTCAGTACTCTTTCCCTCTACCCATCCCCCAACTCAATTCCTCAAGTTTCCATCAACATCTCTCTCCAGTGTACCCAGGAAATCTCTTCTATTTCTTTTCTTCCAGTGAGATCCATGTGTCCCCCAACTTAGCCCCTCTTTGTATCTAGCCTCTCCAAGTCTGTAGATTGTAGCTAATTATGAGTAAGTACATACCATGTTTGTCTTTCTGCATTTAGAAAAAAAGCACAGGGCTGGAGGGATGGCTCATGGGTTAAGAGCACCAGCTGCTCTTCCGGAGGTCCTGATTTCAGTTCCCAGCAACTACATGGTGGCTCACAATCATCTGTAATTAGATCTGGTACCCTCTTATGGGCTGTAGGCATGCAAGCAGAACACTGTTTACATAATAAATAAATAAATCTTAAAAAATAAGAAAATTTAAAAAACCAATTTTTTTCTTTCATTCATTTGCCTTCAAATTTCCTGATGTCATTGTTTTTAACATCTGAGTAATACTTCATTGTGTAAATGTACCACACTTTCTTTATCCATTCTTTGATAGAGAGCTATCAAGGTTGTTTCCAGGTTCTGAGTATTACAAATAAAGCTGCTATGAACATAGCTGAATAAGTATCCTTGTGGTAGGATGGAGCAACCTTTGGATATATGCCTAGGACTAAATCACTGGGTTATGGGATGGATTGATTCCCAATTTTCTTAGAAACAGCCATATTGATGTCCAAAGTGGCTGTATAAGTTTATACTAGCACCAGCATGAAAAAATGTTCCCTTTGCTACACATACTCTCCATCATAAGCTGTCATTTGTGGTTTCTGTTTTTATTTTAATCATTTTGACAAGTATAAGATAAAATCTCAAATTAGTTTTGATTTTCATTTCCCTGGTGATAAAAGATGTTGAACATTTTTTTAGTGTTTTTCTGCCATTTGAAATTCTTCTGTTAATAATTCTCTGTTTAGGTCTCTACCCCATTTCTCATTTCTTTTTTATTTTTTATTGTTTTTTGAAAATCAATATCAAACTTTATATAAAAAAGCAAAACATTCAGAATAGCCCAGAAAAATAACCCATACAGTAATAAAACTTCTCTTTCTCTAAAATATATAAAACATAAAAAATAAAATCTAAAGCTCCCCAAGCCCGGTTAGGCTCAGCTACAGATAAAGAAAGCACTGTCAGTCACAGTTAATATCCACTGATGTACTATGGCCACCACAAATTTCTACTAAGAAACCTTTCTACAATCACACCAGAAGTTTTGTTTTGTTTTGTTTTGTTTTGTTTTGTGTGTGTGTGGGGGGGGTGTTTTAAATCACTTTATTCACCCATCATCTTTCTACAAAAAAAGAATGTTTTTGCTTAAAGTCCACTAATGAGTGAGTGTATTTTGATGTATAGTTTTTTGAGTTCATTATATATTTTGGAGATCAGTCCTCTGTCAGATGTGGAGTTAGTAAAAATCTTTTCCCATTCTGTAGGCTGCCATTTTATCTTATTTACTGTACTCTTTGCCTTACAGAAGCTTCTCAGTTTCAAGAGGTCCCATTTATTAATTGTTGCTCTCAGTATATGTGCTGTATATGTGCAGTATATTTGTGCGGTAGTCTCCTGTTCCAATGCCTTCAAAGCTAGTTCCCACTTTCTTTTCTATCAGGTTCAGTGTAACTGGATTTGCATTCAGGTCTTGATCCACTTGGACTTGAGTTTTGTGCAAGGTGATAGATATATTTGCATTCTTCTACAAGCCACCATTTGTTGTAAAAAATTTTGGTTCTTTTTCAAAAATCAAGTATCCATGGTGTGTGGATTAGCCTGTGACCTTTTAAAAAATTTTTGTGTATTTTTGAGATTATATTTTAATTTCAACATCTTTTCCTTTTCTCTGTCTAAACCCTTTCATATGTCCCTCCTCACTCTCCTTCAAATTCATGGCCTCTTTTTCATCAATTGCAATTTTCTGCATATATGTAGTTGCAAATACATACATAGTCCCAAACATAAGCTGTTGAGTCCATATAATGTTGCTTGTATGGAGAGCTAGAAATACAACCTCTGCAAGTAGCTACATTAATTATCTACATTTTATATAATTGAAAATTTGTATTTATAGTAATTAAGTGAGTATTATCTATAAATTTCAATTCAAGAACAAGATTATCATTCTCAAATGAAAATTTCAAGAGAACTGGGAGATAAATCTAAAAGACTAAGTTTTGATCACAATTCCATGGTTACATCACTAGATACTCTTGAGTATTTTGCTTTCTGGCCTCTTGTAAGAGGCAAGAAATAATTCCTACTCCACCCAATTTGCAAGGTTGTTTTAAAAAGACAGTATAAAATAATGTGTCTGGTTATGGTTTGAAAGTTTAAAGGGCCATAAAATGTAAAGGATTAATAGTAATGTAAAGAAATGTATTATTTCTTAGCTGTCTCCATTTAAACCTACTTAATCTCTAACCCATTCCATATTTGTTCATTCCACAAGTCTGCATTGAGAGCCAACTTTGTGTCAAGCATGCTGTTGGGTCTTGGAGGAAGAAAGATTAATAGGTACATGCTACAGAGAAGTTCGAATTTAATGGAAAGACAAACATGACAAAATCAATTTGTTATAAAAGTGTAATAGAAAAACAAACATGAAAATCCTCTTTTATAATGTGATAAATGCTTTGGGCTATATGTGTATATATGCTATGGGAGCACAAATGAATAAGGTAATTATTATGAGGAATATCATGGAAGGCTTCACAAAGAAAGTGACATCAGTTCTGGGCTCTGAAGGATGAAAAGCAAATTTCCAGATGTAGAAGGCATTTCAGGCTGAAGTAAAAGCATATATAAGTTTATAGAGGAGTAACACAGAATCTGTATAGAGATGATGATATTCAAGTAAGAGATGAAGAAAATGAAATAAACTAGGAGACTGGGGAGAATGAACTGTGCTTGTGTAGAACCAAGACATGGTGGTGCATACTGATAACTCCAGCACTCAAGAGGCTGAGGCAGAAGGATCTTGACTGAGTTCAAGGTCAGCTGGAGTTACGTAGTAAAGACTTATCTCAAAAAAAGATATGCCTATGGAACATGAATTTTCATTCTGGAAACTCATGAGAACCCTTCCATGGGGAGATTTGACAGTTATCAGTATATAGTTGCTATCTAGATATAGTTAGGGAGGGATAGTGGTCTTGAATAATTGTTTCCTCTTGTGGCAATCATGTAGACTGTGGTACCCGTGTGATGGTAAAGAGCACATGGGGAAAGATGCCTATGAGACATTTAAATGAAGGTATTTAGCAAGTGTGTGTGTGTGTGTGTGTGTGTGTGTGTGTGTGTGTGTGTGTGTGTGACTGTGGCTGTGTCTATGTATGTATGAGAATTCTACATGAAGATTTGTCTGAAATCACAAACATAACATAGACATTGTAACAAGCATATTAAAAATAGGTGAAATTACTCAAGAATAAAGAGTAGGTAATAGAGTGCTACTGAATGTCAACATTAACAACTAGGCAGAGAAAAAGGATCCAGAACAAAGTGATCATATAGAAACTAGAAAGATGCTACAAAATGGAGAAAAGGAGGTGTCACCAAAGCCAAGAGAAAGGAATATTTCAAAGAATTCAAGTGCAAATTTCCGAAGACTGAATGAAATTTTAAGTAAAATAAGGACTGACACACATCCACTGAATATTTTTTGGACATTGAATTTTCACTTGAATTTTTTTTAATTCAAAGGTCTCTGAAAATGTCAAATTTGCAACTAGGAACTGAACTGGCCAAGCAGCAACTTGTTTTCTACCCATGTGGTGTGACCCTTCCCATACAATACTTTCCAAGTTCACCAATTAATGTGTACTCCAACAGCTCAGTTTCCCTTGTTCCTGAGCTGCCAGACAAGGAAATCGCCTGCATGCTTGTTGCAACACTTGTAATCAATTTCAGCAAAGTCAAAAAAGAAAGAAAAAAAAAGCAGCCTCTAATGGAACTGACCATACAAACCTCCCCAGGGTGCAGGGGTTTATGTGCTGCGCCTGGACTATGTTAAGAAAATTAAAACTGGATTTGTAACAAAAGGGCCAAAGTGTCAAATCACTAAAAGCAGAAAATTCCACTTGCAGCGCAGATGCCAACTCTCACACTGGTTTATGATGAGAGAAAGTGAAGATTTACAATATGCTTCCATAAAGAACCGACAGCCTCTCAACTAGGACCTCAGGGGGTGGCTCAGAGGTTCTACCTCATTACCTAGGAAGCAAAGCAAAAGGGGAGAGCATGCTTAGTCACAGAACACGCTTTGTCCATAAGAGGAAGGACCACCTCTCACACCTAGTTCTGTGACTTGGGATTTTTCAGTATTTTTTAACAGAATCAAAGCAATAAATAAGTTGGTCTCTCAGCCCCAACTCACCAAAAAGTTATCATGTGCCAGCTACAAATCATTGCTAAATAAAAAAAAAATCACTCTTCAGGCATATTTGAAAGCTTTACAATCTAGGAAGAGCTAGGTTATACAGCAGTAAAAAAATGTTACTAAAATTTAGTGGTCTATAATAAATGTTTGTTTTTTGATTAAACCATTGAGTGCTAGGAGAGCATTGGATAGGTATCTGATCATAGAAATTCTTAATTTCTCTAATTCTGGGCTCATAGCTGATAAAGTATTGTTGCAAGTCAACACAGAATATAGGAAAAAAATACCCTGGTGAAGAAAGTCCTGGTTTTCCAAGACTCTTTATAAATGTCACCTATTCCACTACTGTTCCTATTTCATTGGCCCAAGCAAGCAACATGCCTGAATCTGCTTTGAAAGGGGTAAGGCAGTATGCTTCATTTATAAATAGAGACAGGAGGGGCAATATCAAATATGAGTGTACAGTTCAACAGTCTACAAGGACAGCCATTGCAAAGTTGTTAAATGTCAACTACATTTCATAGCAGGTACTGAGCATGAATGTTTAGAGAATCTACACTGTCTGCTTGTTGACTCCGGAACCTGGGCACCCATCAATCAAATTTTATTCACTCAGGTTAGAACTTGGTAATATACCAATTCCAGTGTAAAACTAATTCAAAGGGTGTGAGACGACATAAACTCTATGACTGTAACTGAAACTACCCCTGCTTCCTAGCTCTAGCTATACTCACTTAAGGATGCTGAACTTTGCTTACCTTTTTGCCAATGAAATAAACTTGTCCTTGTATAATTGTTTCTTCTGTCTATGGTACAAAGAGAATTATTGCCGACTGAAGAAATAAAATCTGTGGCTTGTAGAAGAAAAGACCAAGAGTCAGAGAACAGGTTGACTGTATTGAATTCCTGTTTAACTGGAGCTTTGAGAGATTTGTAGGCCAGGGCTCTGGCACATATAACTACATTTTCAAGATGTGGGCATCTGTTATAGACATTAACAAACATGCAAATTAGTAGACCATCATTAATCAGCATGAAGGCCATAAAGAAAATAGGACTACAATTGAGAGCAAACAGGAAGAGGGCATCTATAGGCAGTCACAGTTGAAGACATCAAATTCAAGGAGTGACAGTTGAGAGTTGAGGATATAAAGAATCCAAGATGATAAGCTTCAAGGTATTTATTTGGCCTCAAAACAAGATTCTCCAGCTTGGACATGCTTTGCTTTTGGCTTTTTTGTTTAGAGTCCAATAATGAGTGAGTACATCCCCTGCTTATCTTTCTGGGTTTGAGACACCTCGCTCAGGAGGATATTCTCCATGTCCAAGCTGCAAACCACAACCACTGAACAGCTTGGGATCTGAAACACCTTGAACTGACACCCTGGATCCCACTCCCCCTAGAGGAACACCTGACCCAGTTTTCATGTTCTCTGTCTCTGTCTCTGTCTCTCTCTCCCCCCTCCGTGTGTGTGTGTGTGTGTGTGTGTGTGTGTGT
>PVIH01019087.1:0-36449 GCA_004025045.1 Sigmodon hispidus | reverse complement strand
TCCTTCTTCATGTTAGGGAAGTTTTCTTCTATGATTTTATTGAAAACATTATCTGTGCCTTTGAGCTGGTATTCTTCTCCTTCTTCTATTCCTATTATTCTCAAATTAGGTCTTTTCATGGTGTCCCAGATTTCCTGAACATTTTGAGTTATGGCTTTTTTAGTTTTACTATTTTCTTTGACTGATATATCTATTTGAGATACTGAGTCTTACACTTCCAAGATTCTATCTTCCATCTCTTGAACTCTGTTAGGCTTGTATCTGTGCTTCCAGCTTTTTTCTTCAGGTTTTCAATTTCCATCTATGCCTCATTTTGTGCCTTTTTTATTGCTTCTATTTCAGCTTTTATTTCAGCTTTTATTTTAGCTTTTAGTTCCTGGCATGTTTCTTTCATAGATTTGTTCATCTCTTCCAATTTTTTGTTTGTATTTTCTTCCATTTCTTTAAGGCTATTTTTCATATCTTCTTTGAGAGCTTCGATGATCATCAAAAAGGAATTTTTGGTGTTGCTTCCTTCTGTTTCCTCTTCATTGTTCAGTTCATGTCTTGTATTTGTAAGATCGCCACTCTCTTCTGGAGTTACCATGTTGTTCTTTGTATTATTATGTAATTTTTTGCACTGACATTTGCCAATGGCTTCAGTGGTTCACGATTAGATGGCTCCTGGTCAGTTGTGGCACTCGGGCTTGTGTTCCCCCTGTCACCTCTCTGGGCAGGGTCTGAATCTACCCTTCAGAGACCCCAGAAGTTATCTATTTGCTCAGTTCGAGGTCGAGGTGGGTAGTCATGCAAATTTCCTCAGGAGCAGCTGTGAGTATGGTGACAGGCAGAGTTCATCTGCCCCTGCTACAGATGCACTGGGACTCTGCAGACGGCACCTGGTCCCAGAAGGGGAACTGAAACCAATGGGAGCTCAACTCTCCCTCCCTGGCTGGGATATAGGTGCTTGGGCCTGGTGACCCCTCCTCACCTCTGGGCGGGGTCTGAGTCTGCCCTTCATGGACCCCTGGAGTTATCTGTTCACTCAGTTTTTGTGGAAGTGGGTAGCCATGCAAATTCCCTCAGTAGCAGCTGTGGGTATGGTGACAGGCAGAGTTCATCTGCCCCTGCCACAGATGTGCTGGGACTCTGTAGATGGCACCTGGTCCCGGAAGCGGAACCAGACACAATGAAAACTTTTAAAGAGACTTAAAATTATCAACCATAGGAGATACAGCCACAGTACAAACTCAGAAAATGTCTGTAATAGGTTCTTGTTTAGCGGCAGATGTAGCTAAGCTTCTCTGTCCATTAAATGGTCCTTCCATTAAGAGGAATAATAGGCCTGCTTAAATAGTTATTGATGGTCCACTATATCTTTTAAAATGGGGAGTGAGATTACTGTTAAGTAATTAGAAAGACTTTCTTTTCATCTGATTCAGAAATTCTGATTTCTTCTTTGGTTTATCTTCACAAAAATGTAGTACTTAGAAACTCAATATCTATAATTCTGAGTTTTTGAGAGAAAGCATTCCATAAAAGAAAATTGTTATTTAATTTATTGGCTATACAATACACTAAAATAGAATAAACTCCACAAATTAGACAAGCTCACTGCCCTTCAGATGTGCACAGACAGCTGGGGAGACAATCATGACAGTGAAGTGTGAGAAGAATCACAAGGGTCTCGGGGAAAGTATGTGTCAGGAGATTACACTCCGGACATGCACAGCCTCTCACTAGAGTCCTGTTGTGAAAGCTCTAAGAAACTGTATGCCATGTGGTCCCACCTGAGTGGCTGGGAAGAGATGGAGGAAATCATAGTGTGGAAAATAAATAGTGAGAATTAAAGTCTTGGGCAAGATATAATATCACTTTAATAATGTTGACTCTTAGTTGAAATCTGACTGGAGGTTCTCCACTATACTAAACACTCATTTCATCCCAGCCATATGCAAAACACTACATTAAAGACAGGAGCAGTGGACAGAAGAGATGAGAAGTCAGTAAATAAAGTTATTATACAGACCCACATACACAAACAAGAGAGAGAGGGAGAGAGAATTCACATGACATGGCAAATTCTATAACAAGGATATCAGGATTGTACGTGTCCATCTTTGTTTGAAGGAAAGAGCTTGGTAAACTGGAAAAGCTCCAAAAAGGAGGAAAAATAAAAAGAAATCTAGCAAGCTTAACCAAAAGATAGGAATACAAGAAGTTTTATGTTTGAGAAAACTGCTGAATGATAGGAGATAAATGTTGATAATTACTGATCTGTACTGTCAGTCAAAAAACAGTGTGTGGCAGAGTGCATGTTAGAGTTTGCCTCATAAGGGGAGGAGCGGAAGGTTTAGAAGACTTTAAGATCCAGAGGCATAAGAGTTGTATGAAAGGAAAAAGACAGTCACTTTGATTGTAATTTGAAAAACTCATTGCTGGGAGAAGCAGATGGAGAGGGAAGTGAGCTAGACATCTCAGCAGGGTGCACCCCCACTGCGGAATCTTGAGCTGGTGCAGAAGGGAAGACACAGACTATGCATGTGGTAATTTTGGGAGATGAACATTTTACAGAGAATTTGGAATAAAAACAAATTGTGTATTCTTAGGTTTTACCGAATACCTGTGTGAACAAAGCCAATAGCCAATCTCAAGATGTTATCAGAAAAGTTCAGATTTTCTCTGTAGCAGAGGACAAGTTTTGGCACTTTCGTCAAGGGCCTGAGGCTCTGCACACAAAACTGGAAAACAAGGACCATAGCTCTGCTCACTCACAGCTAGCGACAGCACTAAGCAGCAACCATGGGTATAAAAAGCACAGTGTGTATTTAGATGTTTATTTAAAGTGCTGGCTTTATTATTGGGGGATGCAAATGCTTCTGCATTTCAGTATCTGCTTTGCAGAAGAAAAGAAGTAAACAATTACTCTTTGAAACTTCCACTTTAAGCCACATTTAAAAGCCAAGCATGCAAATGTTGAGGAAAATTGTTAAAAGTTTTAGAGCTAAATGTGGCAAAATGGTAAAAAGAACAATCAAACAAGCTAATGAAAAATTGTATGATACTGCCTTCCACATGAGCTTCAAACTCATCATTCTGAAAGAGAATTTCATATTTAGAAGTGCATTAGGAAAGCACTGTGCTACAGAGAAGACCAAATCTATTTAAATAAAAAGAGAGTGGTGGGAAGATATTGCCTTAGGGATTTCACTCACTGATACATTCTGAACATAGAATTGATGGAATAAGAGACTGAGGTTACTTTTTGCAATTGTTTAAAAACATATATTATAATGATTTAACTGTATTATTATTCTTGGAAGATTAAGTACATTAAAGAATATGACCCTGACAAAACAGAATATAGTCAAAATATATATACATATATTTTATATATGTGCATAAATACATAAGCATAGAAACAGTGTACTACATTTGTAGTACGTGTGTGTTTAATACATACATTTTTATATACTTATATACAGAAATTATATATATTATATGAATTCTGAATATACACACATATGTATATACATGTACACATGTATGTATAAAGACATTTAGTGATAGAAATTTTGTTATAAAGAATTAACTCACAATTATGGAGCCTAGCAAATCCCAGTATCTGCAGGATGAACCAACAAATCACAAAGCCTCAGAATCAGAAGAATTGAGAGTGTAGTTCAAAGGCTCACTGGTGCAAACTCAGAAAGAACTAATGTTTCAGCTCAAGTTCAAAGGCAGAATAAAGCTAATATTGATGTTTGAAGGAAAATGTCTCTATACTCTCAGTTGACTAACTTTCTATTGAGTTCATGCTTTCAGTCAATCAAATGAGACCCATCTGCATTATGGGGGAGTGCAGTTATGCTCTGCTCACTGTGCTGATCTTGATGTTAATCTTACCTATAAGCAGCCCCACATAAGCACCATAATACTGACTGCTAAATTACAGTTACATACAAACAAGAATGGCTGATGCACTACTGCACAATAAAATGAACAGAGATAGTAATGTGCTATCTATTTTAAATTGTGAATAATTTTGGCATAAAGAAAGTTTTGAAAAGATGGAGAGATGGTCCAGTGGTTAGAAGTAATTGGTGTTCTTGCAGAGGACTTGGGTTCAGTTCCCAACATAGTGGCTCTAACCGGAGGATCTGTCATTCTCTCCGGACCTCCAGTGACACCAGACACACAAGTGGTACATATACATGTACACAGGCAAACATTCACACAGATAAAATTTGTAGTAAAAGGAAAAGTTTTAAATAGCCATAAAGATCAATACATGTGAGAGAAGATTGTTATACAGTGTATCATCCACATCATGCGGTGGTCAAATGCATCAAAGCATTCACATTTCCCATTAATAATATAATTGTTATGTTATATATCAGTAAACAATGAATTTTAAAAGTGCCTTGAACATGAAATTCACAACACAAACATACAAATGCTCATAAACTCAGATCATTTCATTGCATTTAAACATAAACCTCAGAGTTTATGTTTCTTTGCACTCATACAGTGCCCCTAAAATCTACTTTAGATTGAGTGTTTCCATAAAGCAAGCAAAGCAAAGATGTGATAAAAGCCAACCACAGCCAAATGGACACTGTTTGAAGATTAAAAAGGCAATTCTAGGAGAAGTTAAATTAGGAAGAGCATAGCAATGTCATTTAGGTGTCCATAAAAAACATTAATGATGTGGAGACACAGAGGGTGTTATAGATCAGATATGAATGTCTTTAACAGGCTTATGAGTTTAAACAGTGGGTCCCAGCTGGTGGAAATGCTTTGTAAGATTGCAGAATCATTAGGAGGTTCAGCCTTATTGGAGGAAGTAGGTCAATGGAAGTAGGGTGTTAGGTTTTCAGCCGTGGTCCACTTGTATTCTACTCTGCTTAATGATTGTGTGTGTGACAATATGACCAGCCAGCCACCTTGAGCTTCTGCTTCCCTTGCCCTGATAAGCTGGATCCCTTTCAACTGTAAGCTCAACACATACTTCCTCTCAAAAGCAGACTGTCTCCAAATATTTGGTTACAGCATAAGTCAGGCAACTACCACAGAGAGTGTCTGTCATTTTTTACCTATATATCTCAGTGATGTGTATTTAGTAGTCTAAACAAAGCTGAAGGACCTCAGTACTGATGTGGCTCAGAGACATTCTCCATGGAGTTAAAGTAATAACCTCCACTTATGCAGGGAAAAGAAGACGTTTCTGTTCATCTCCTCCATTTTTGTTATCAGCCTATTTTCCCCTTCTGTTGGTTTGTCATGGAACTCTTGGACAGTTGAATCTTGCAGACTTGGTGACATTTTGGCCATTTACTACATGTCATTCCTTTAGCAACTCTTAAGTCACACCATGAAACTGGAACTAGAATGTGCTATGTCATGATTTGAACAATTTGATTTGGGAAGAATATTTTATTGATTAAAAAGAAAAAGGAAAAGGGATCAAATCAGCCATTTCACAGCCCTGGGTCATGAAAGATTGACAAATATCTTATAATATTGCTACTAAAGGCCAACAGAACCTGACACTTTTTATCTCCATGAGAAAGATGTAATTAACTTACTTCCAGGTTACCTCAAAGCAGGGGAAAAATATATCTGTAGAGGTCTTCATTACTCATATGTAGTACCTGATCATGACACATTGATGTTGCCCAGAGACACTCTCTATAAAGTTGAAGTTATGATAAATTCATTTGACTAATGTTTATTTTCAAATTAATCTTAATCTTTCCTTACTAGCTTTAAGATGATTGAATCATTTGATTCACTTGTGATGAAGAAAGGAGAGAACTTTTTTTCCTGATTTGGGGTAAAACTCCAACCTCAAAACATATTTAAGGTGAAAGAGTTATCTAACATTTGTGACTAGCTAACTCCAGAGACAAAAAAAAAAAAAAAAAAATAAGTCTGTAAGTATCACTGTAAATTAGCTTATAAAACATACACACAGATAGATGAAAGACTGATAGAGATAGATAAATAAATGATAGATTATGTAACAAAAAACATAGCATACATAAGCAAGAACACATATATAAAATCTCCAGGCAAAAGGTGTCACTCAAAGCTGCACTATCAATATACTTTGATAAATCAGTAAGTGAAAGAAGAAAGTAATTAAAAAAATAAATTGTTGCTGAGTTGATAGTATACGTGATTAGTTATTGTAAGACATGGAAGCACTATGAATTCAGTTTTGTCTTAGTGGTTAATACAATTTTACCTTCTACTATATCATATGAAAAATAAATTTGAGATACTCTGGAGATGTCTCAGTAGACAAAGTGCTTGCCATGCAAACAAGAAGAACAAAGTTTGAATCTTGAGAACACACAAAAATGCTGGCTAGATGTGGCAGCATGTAATTTCAACGTGTTGTAGGTAAAGACAGAGAATACCCAGAGCAAGCTGGCAGGCAAATGAGCAGAAATGGTTAGGTAAGCTGTGTGCTCAGTGAAAGACCTCAGCTCAATCTATATGGTGGGGTGCAGTTGAGAAAGGGATCCAATGTAACTCTAAGGCTCCACTTACACATATGTACACATGCACCTTGATGTATTTGTATGCTTATACACATGCAAATAAGTATACACACAGCACAAACAGAAAAAGAGAAAAAAAAATGTGATTTCTGTAAGTATTACTAGCAGGAAGGGAGGAAGTTATTTCAAAAGTAAATAATAAATAAAAGCCAGAGTATGGGTCCTTTTATCTAAGTAAGCATCCTAACTTATACATAAAGGCACTTCTTTCTCCATATGATGGCAGAGTTCTTAAAGAATTTTATTCTGTTATTAAAAAGCACTGTTTTTATGTAACCTTGTTTTCATGGTTTTTCCTCCCTGAATCATCTCCTCCTAGATCTTCCCCATCCACCCAATGCCTCTCTCTCTCTCTCTCTCTCTCTCTCTCTCTCTCTCTCTCTCTCACTGGAAAACAAATAAGCAATCAAAAAAAAACCCACAAATAATCCAGAATATTTTTTTAAAAAGAAAATACACCCCACATAGGAAACTAATGAATGCAAAAATATAAAGAAATAACATGACTCTAGAATATTAGTAGCATAAAATATCAGTCTAATGTGTGCCTTACCTGTCTGCCTGCCTGCTGCCATGTTTCCACCATGATGATTATGGACTCATCCTCTGAAACGGTAAGCAAGCCCCTAAATAGATGCTTTCTTTTGAAAATTGTCTTGATCATGATGTCCTCCACAGAAATAGAACAGTAACCAAGACAACCAGAATGGGCCTTTATTAACTGCTCTGTTTTTCAGTTCCAGCAACAAACATTGAAACTCAAAAAGTCACAGAAAATGTACAGTGTGGAGCACTGGAGGGAGGGGGAATCACTGTGTAATACCACTAGGAGATTTGCTAAGTTGCTTGCCTCTACTGAGTTACTACTGCCATGAATTATATGACTTTCAAGACACTGAACTTCAGCCTAACAGGAGACTTTCCTGCTAAAGACAGACCATGACAGTCCCAGGAGCATAGTAGATTATCATTAAATTAATTGTTTGACTTCCTCCTCAAAGAATCTATAGTGAATTTTCAGAAGAGAAATTATAATTCTCAAGATTTCACAGACAAGAAAAGTGAGCTTCAGAGAAATTACCAGAGATGCTTATGTAATGAAAACTAGTCTGTATTAGATCCTAAGTCTAATTGTAAACAGATTGATTCTAACTCCAAGGCTAGGAATTTATAAGGTGGGGGATCCAGGCAAAGGACTCTCTGCCTGTATGTGCCATGTGCTGACATCTCCTGTGTTAGGCAGGACCTTAGGTTGAATAAGCCTCTTTTACTTGTTGAGTGACTGAGAATTAAAGACACCCCCAATAATCACCAAAAGCACCAAGGCATCATTTGGATGATTTTTAAATGTGGTTGTTTTAGACCTGATGACATTTTATGGAGTCACACAGACAGCAATCATGCCTCACAAAACCCAGAACCAGGAGCACACTGAAGAAACATAGGCTTTCCCTTCAGTAGCCTTCTTTCTTAGGAAACCCACAAACATTTCTGACAGGAGTTTTGCAGAAGCAGAGTGAGATCTGTGTTTCCCAATTACCCAAAGGCCTTGCTCCCCGCTGTGACCTCTGGGCCTTTTGCTCTGCCACTGTCACCTCTCTCCCTCAATTGTCACCTCAGTCTCGTCAACTTCACACTGCCATAATGAGCTGTCTGCAGTTCCACAAAAAGGCCAACTTCCTTTCTATAGTTAGGCCCACCCTAAAATTCTCATTTCTCTTATCCCACCCCCTCCCTTGTTTTTTACCATTTTCCACTTACAAACGTAGCCATTATTACATCTGGAAAATCTTTCAAAATGCCCTTCATCAAGCGTGTTCATCATGGTACTCTTTTGTAAAAATATCACTAAAAAGTAGTAAATTCTGGAAAAATGAAGATATTTCCCAACTGCTAGAAATACATCTGGAATACAGGATAAGCTGAGAAAAATTTGTCAATATTGAGAAATCTCTGGGGATTTTTTGTTTGTTTGTTTAAAAAAAAAAAAGGATTTGTCATTGCTGAATTAACTACTTTTACATGAACAGGGACTGTAACGTCCAGTCTGTTTGGTTCTGACAATGATTGCATTGGAGGCTGTAAGAGAAATAAGAAGCTGAGACATTGATTGTGTTGCTTTCTACTTTCTAAACTCAGGCTAGCTGGCCATGTGCTTCTCAAGATTCTCATGCTTCCATTTCCCATCTTACCATAGGAGCACTGGAACTACATGCATATGCTGCTACAGTCAACTAAATGGGGTTCTGGGATTCAGATTTAGGTCTTTGTGTTTATGAAACAGTCACTTTTCACCTACTGTGTTATCTCCTCAGTCCTTACATATTCTCTAAATAATAAGTATCTTTAAAAATAATCAGTTACAACTGTATAACCCAGGCCCTAAGGAATGTGCCTGTTTTACAAGCAGAGAGACCAAAGTTCAATATCCAGCAACCACATAAAAAGCTAAGCATGGTAGTGTGAACCTGAAGTCCCAGCAATTAAGTGGCAGAGACAGTTGGATTATAGAACTTGCTAGCCACCAAGCCTGGCCAAATCAGGGAGCCCCCATTCCCACTGAGAGACCTTATCTCAAGAAATAAAAGACAAGGTGGAAAACCCATGATCAACAACATCATCAGAAGTTGAACCTGTCTTCTGTTTGCACACATGTACACATATATACTTGCACATAAATGAACACACACACACATACACACACACACACACACACACACACACACACACACACAAAGACTAAATAACTTCAAACTGAACTTAAAACAATCCTAATCAAAGAGAAGTGTGTTGTAGAAGAGCTCTGGCTTACGAGATTAGAGTGATAATGAGCATTACTCTGAAGGAATCCTGTAATCTTAGAGCATGTCATCTAGATAAGTAATTCCCTGAGATAGCAAGACCTAAATGGAATTCTTCAGTTGATAGGCGATGTGCTATACCCAGAAATCTTCCTGTAACCAATAACAAGTCCTTCTCAGTGATAGATACATTAAGACACTGCAGGAGTGAGCAACTATTGCTTTAGAATTCTGAAGAGAAGACTTGGGATCCTAGACTGTTACTGTGAGCAAATCTCTACTTGCTTAACTCTACAGACATCAGTCTGATAATAAAGGTGATTAACTTCAATAAAAATTTCCATGTATAGGGCCTATATGGGTAAATTTAGAATCAGGAAGCCTGCAAAACAGGTTTGAGATTCGGAATAAAACTGTGAAAGTGCTGGAGGGAACAAAATGAGAAATTAGACAAGGATGTTTCTTGAGAAAGTTCTTCTACTTCCCCCTTGTGGCCACTTTCTCACCACCACATTACCTCAAATAGTATTTATTATGGTTTGAACACTCTACAGAAATAAGGCTTCTTCATTATAGAATTATGGAAAACATACTTAATGGACTAGAGAATGTGTATGTTCTAAAAAAAAGATTTAATTTTTCTGAAAAGGGTTATCAGAAAAACCAAGATAATGGATAGTCCAGAGTTGGGAACTCCACATACTTCCATCCAAAAGCCTCAGCTACAAGAGAAGCTTTAAAACCTGCATTTATCTAAGAGCCTGACAAAGCAGAGTGGTGAACTCTACCCACAGCCATCCAAGAGCCTCGGCTATATAGATAGATTGATGATTTCCACTCACAACCATCCAAAAACCTCAGCTATATAGAGTGGTGCACTCTACCCACAGCCATCCAAGAGCCTCAGCTATATAGGGTGGTGAACTCTACCCACACCCATTCAAGAGCCTCAGCTATATAGAGTGGTGAGCTCTACCCATGCCCATTCAAGAACCACAGCTATAAGGAAATAAACTCTAAAACATCAGAGGTCACCTACGAGCCCAATAGAGCAGAGCAATGAACTCTACTTGCATCCATCCAAGAGTCTGGATGGTTCACAGAGGTGAACTCTACCTGTATCCAAATATATCTGCTTCTTATGATTGTCCTGTAAACTAAATGCCACTACCTTATGGGAGTAAAAAAATCATTTCAAATAAAGCAGATTCCAAAGTTCTTGACTGTTCAGAGCTTGAGGTGGGGTTGGTTTTGTTTGTTTGTTTGTTTTGAGATTAGAATACAATTACAAAATTTCTCACTTTTGTTTCCTTCCTCCAAACCCTCCTATACACCCTTTCCTTCCACTCTTTCAAATTTATAATCTCTTTAATTGTTATTCATGCATATATGTATATGCATGTATATTCCTAAATCTAACATGTTCCATGTATTTAATACTACCTCTATGTATATTTCAGCGCTGACTATTTCATACTGGACAAATCAGCTGGTATGCTCTTTTCTTGGAAAGAAACACTTCTTCCACCCCCAGCTTTCTTCAATTGCCTATAGTTATTTGTGTATGGATCAGGCCTCCTGGCTTTTCCCCATCCAGCTTGCTCAGCTCACATTTGGGCAGTTATGTTACTGAGGTTTTGTGGCTGTAGCTTCTGATGTGGAGACACAATGTTATAGCAAAATTCCTGTTCCTCTGGTTCTTAAATCTTTCTGCCCCTTTTCTACAATGACACCTGAGCATTAGATGTTGAAGTGGTTTGTAGATTTATCCACTGGAACTGGGCCCTACATCTCTAACTTACTAGACCAGCAGAATCCCTAACAACAATCTTTAAACATTTGCTCTCATACCCACAGAGAAGAGTATTTTTCACTCTACTCTTTGAAGCAGGTGAAGACCATCACAGAAACCTACAGTTGATCAAACTGCAGAGTTGTAGAATTAGCTGTTATCAGCCTTGAAGCCAAATTATATTCAATTTCCTGGGGTAATAGAATTCAACAAATTTTTTCTTCATTTCTTTCTATGTTTTGCTCTTTAAATTTTCCACCAGTTGTTTCTCTTTTTGATGATGAGAATGGTTTTAATTATTAGCCTTAAATTATTAACAACTTAATATGTGTGTATAATATATTATAATCATATTAATCTTATTGCCCTTTTCAGAATAGTCCCTTTCCACTCTTATTGACCTTTGACCTCTTCCTCTTTCTCCTTCTCCTTTTTTTCATTGTCATTTTCTTTTCTTCTCAACTAATCCTTCTTTCACTTTCATGGATTTCTAAATGCAAGTGACCACAGATGATGTGTGTTCAGGATCACAAAAGCTGTATCATACCCAGAAGAAATCATTCATATCTGTCTTTTGCCTCTGACAAGCTTTCTTCTATATACCTCAGGCCATGGAGAGGATGACATAACTGTCTTATTTGGGGCTTTGCATTCAGTAGTCACTTGTTCTCAGAATTTTGACTAGTTAGGAGTGTTTGGATAATAACCCTGCACTGCCTCTCTAGCCCAAGTGCGAGTGGAGTGAGCTCTTGGATGTTAATATATATATTTAGAAGGCAGTTTAACCTCACATCTATTTAACCAATCATTCCTGAAGATATTTCCCTCTAGGACTTCACTTTCCAACTCATAGGTTTTGGTCAGGTTTATTGTACCAGGCACATATTCCTTTTCAGTGTGATATGTCTCAAATTCAGTCAGAACACAGTTGATTATCCCCAAAACAATCTTAACACCAATGCACCAGAGGTCTATCATGTCTGGTGGGTCAATGATATTGACAATGTAGCACTGAAGGTGTACAGCTGAGAACAACTGGTTCATTCTTAAAATTGACATTCTACCAAAGGAAGAGACTCAATAGAAACAACACAAGATTATTTTCTTATACATTATAGTAGGCACATCTGGATTTGTACATATTTTGGGAAAATAATCTGCAAAATCATATGGAGCTGTTTGTAGTATGATATAAAAGGAAGGATAAAGGGATATATTAACTGTGGGTTTTTGCTGTTTTATCTACACCAGAGAATCTTAATTCTTGTTTCTTCACTGTACTATTTGGTGTATTTAATTTTTCCAAATTGTCTCATAGTATTTAGATAATGACTACAAAATATATTGATTACCAAATTTTGTTGTAGTAAGTTTCCCCCCCCCCCGACCCGTTTTGGGTCCGGAGGTTTGTGCCTGGCGCACGTGCAGCGCCAGAGGTTTGGAACCTGGTCTGCACACCCGCGGCTTTTGTCCCCCAAAAGAAATGAAATCACACGCTTATATACTTTAACACTGTTTGGCCCATATCTTAAGCACATTACTAGCTAGCTCTTTCATCTTAATTCCACCCATTTCCATTAATCTTCCCACCACGTGGCCACTGCCCATGGCTCACCTGTTTCTCCCACATGCTTCTTCAGGGACGGATGGCGACTGGCAAACTCCACCCTTCTTCCTACCTGGCTGCGTCTGATTCTCCACCCACTTCTATGGTGCTCTACACAGGCCAAAACAGTTCTTTATTCACAGTACACAGAGAACATTTCTACCACAAAATTTAAAATACATTGTATAATTAATCAAAAGAGTTCTTAGTGACAACGTGGATGAAAGTAGAAGGTACTAGAAGATAGAAGTCATGGGAGATACTATCAAATTCTATTAAAATGAATATTTTTTATATCTGAAATCAAAGAGCCATCTAGTAAATAAATTAATCCATTTTCTGCTTCAGTTTAATTCTTGACTTTACAATTCACAAGCATCAGACCCTGGTAAAGTTTTGTTCCTATCTCGACTTCCATGTCCATGTCAGTGAAGACAAAAAATCCTTTTGAAGGTCAAAGGAGTAATGTATTTAAGCACTTAGCATGAGGAATTGTTCAAATGGTGTTTGCTCGTTGTGTGTGAGACTGGAAATCATTTAAACTTTGCTTTTGAGAGGGCATCTAACTACAAGCTCTCAGTGCTTAGACTGTAACCCATGGCAAGAGTAGGAATGATCGCAATAGCATTTCTTCAATGATTTTCCAATAATGAGATGCATTTTTCATACTTTCAGCCTTACTAAATATATTTTGTATTTGAATCACAATGTCATGTGCTTTTGTGTATGTGTATATTTTCTTATTTGGTATGACAAGCAAACACTTCAGTTTGGTTTCAGGGCCACTCTAGCCACAGCCATCTTAAGTCTGAGTGTTTTAAGAAGAGATCTATAGGGAAGTTCCCATGTTTCTCCAGTGCAAGAATTTAGAGAAACTCTAAAAGCACACAGGATGGCCTCTGTCCTTTACACAACACATATATAAAATATTTCAAGGTTATAAACTAACCCATGGAATGTTGTTGGTTGTTTCCCACTAATATTCAAATGTTTAAATATTTGATAATATACTATTACATGTTTTTTTAGTTTTGAAAGGAAACTTTAGAGAGATATAAGAAAGCCAAGTATTTTGTCATTGAGAGTAATTCATGCCTTGTTAGCATTTTAATGTACTATTTAATGCAATGTTTTTCTAAGAATATTATTTTGATTTATTCAAGAGGAGCTCAAAACACATAGAATTTTTAGCAAATCAACAAGTAAAAATATAGGCACCCAACTGTAGTTGCTCAAATTCAGATTGTATTAAATGAGACTCAGAGTCAAATAGCAGAAGAAGGCTGAAATATCAGAGAGAGGAAGCACCACAAACAATTCTCACCCAGCTGTCTTGCAACTTCCTCAGCCTCACTTCTGGTTACTTCTGCTGGTTGCTTCTGCCAGTCCCTTCTGCCTCTGCTGGGTTCCTAAAAGGCCTTATAGACCCTTCTTGTCAGTATCTCATCCAGGTTAGGATTAAAGATGTGCACTACTCTATTTCATAGCTAATCCTGAACTCACAGAAACAGAGGAAGTTCTGTCTCTGGAATTATGGGAGTAAGGGTGTAAGTCACCACTCCTCGCTTTCCCTGTGCTAGGATTAAAGCTGTGTGTGATTGAATCTCAGCTGTTTGCCCTTGTACTCAAGGATCAAGAAAGTCCTGAGCTGTCTGCCTAGGATTTGTCCTTCGATATTTCAGGTTTTATTAAATTGAATAGAGTAAACTTAGCTCAAGAAATGCTATTCTAGTAGCCATAGAGATAAAATAGAGTTCAGTTCCACATTCCTGGCAGGGGCTTGCCCAGTTCTAGGAGAGAATGAGCTGGACACCTGGATGATCCAGGCGGGATCCAGGAATGTTAAGCTGTAAAAAGTCCCTAAGCAGGAGTTCATTCACAGCATAGCTGTGCCCTTGACCCCAAGTAACCCTTCCTCATGGTCCAAAGGATATCCAGTCCCTAGTCCCCAGTCAAAATTCATATGTGTTATTATAAAGATCCATGATTGTCTCTTGGTACATCAGAAGGGGGGAAATGAAGAACTAAAAGGAGTCTTCCATTTTAGAGAACTATGCAGAACTAAAGCAGACAGAGCCCTGAGAAAGAATCCCTCACCCAGTTCCCAGAGATCATTGCTAGAAACTGCTGTTCACAAAAGGGCAGCATGTCCTAAGTTCCGACTACAGAATCTATATCACCCTGACCCTGCTATCTGACCACCAAATGCTCTACACAAAGTAGACCACCATCATTCTTGGGCCCAGATTCCAGGAGAAATTCCCCAGATTAGCTGTCAGCACACAATCTTGCACTAGAGTAATCCCCAAACTGTGATTTTTCCCTTTAAAAGTGGCTGTTAAGATCCCCTCAGGAGCCCCTCCTGATCTTGCTATGGCAAGAGCTGTACTGGGTTCCCTGCCATGGCTTATATTTACATAAACCTTGCTGTTGCATTCTGGACTTCTCCGGTCCCTTGTGGTCTCTTTGGGGTTCTGAATTTGGGCACAACAAAACGTGTAATAAATAGCCACACCCAACTCCAAAGTCTTTCCAAACAGTGAAGGGTGTGTGTGTGTGTGTGTGTGTGTGTGTGTGTGTGTGTGTGTGTGTATTCACACATGCGTTTTTATGTAAAGAACATATATAAGTATGATCATGTATGTAGTGGCTGCAGGACAGGTCAGCTTTGGGTGTCATCTTCAGTTTCTCTCTACTTTCTTTTGGTGAAATAGGGTCTCTCAGTGAACCTGCTTGGTATTTCTTTATCCTGACCTGAAAACCCCAGAGATCTGCTTGTTTCTGCTTTCCCAGCAACATATAAGATTTTGACAGGAGTTTTGAGAATCAAACTCACACCTTCATGCTTGCACCATAAGCACTCATCCACTGAATCTTCTCCCCAGATCCTGTGATTATCCAAAGATGAAAACACCAAAAGAAATTAATCTTAGAGACACAGAGATATTATTGAGACCCTCTTATAGACCCTGACATCACTAGAAGAAACAACTCACAGTAACATTAATGATGACGTACTCCTCTATGTTCCTATATGTTAGTCATGTATTCTAAACCATAACTATACTGCTTCCTTGTGATTCTGTGAGCCTTTTGTGGACGAGCTCTCATATACAGAGAATCAAATGGAGTAGACAAAAACTGCACCTCAAGAAAACAATTGTCCAGACTGCTGACATTTGAAGAACTTGTCTGTCTTCTTACTGAAAAACACAGAATTCCAATCCACATATGAAAAAGCTTGGGCACAGGAAATACTTAGTAAATATTAGCTTTTATTGTCTTTGTAGATCCAGAGCCTAAAATAAATCCATCATTCCACTAAAATTTTCTACTTTTAAAGATAAGCCATATGTATACTATTGAGACCCAAAAGATCTGATAACTTGTAGACTTCTGTAAATATACTTAACACTTCTAGATTTTTACTTCCTTTGCTTTAATATTGGCAAAAGTGTGTATTTACATCTTTAAATCCTAATGATGGCTACAGAAAGACTCTAGGCTGAAACCCGCTGATTTAATTTTCATCTGGATTTACACTCTCCAAAGGCAGCACTGATGACTCTAAGACCATGAGCAACACACAGACAGGCTATGGAAACTTTCAATTTCAGTAAAAGAATTGATTTTTTACTGTCACTAACATAAGCATAGCCATTTTTAAGTAACTTGTAACTGTTCACTGTTCTGTTTAGTGCTAATTCCTTGCTGGTAGAGTGTTTCAACGGTACTATCATTGCTTGGGCTCAGGTTTGCCAAGTTCATCTGTGCAATGCCAATTTGGACACCTTTTCTGTTTCTGTATTATCTTTTGTTCCCTGAACATTTTTTTTCATAGAACCATTCAAGATTCCCTTGTCAATCATGTAATACTACATTATATTTAAACTAGTGGTTCTCAACTTGTGGGTTATGGACCAGTTGGCAACCTCTATCTCTATAAATACTTACATTAAATTCATAACAGTAGCAAAATCACAGTTATAAAGTAGCAATGGGAATAATGTTATGGTTAAGAATGACCACAACGTGCAGAACTATATTATAAAGGATCACAGCATTAGGAAGGTTGAGAATTAATGATATAAGCCATATGTGCATGACATTGGACCTTTTGTCATTTCTTTGCACATGATACTACCTTAAGAATTATGACAAAACAGCACAAGGGAGATCCCACAACACCCTGGGCCAGAACAAATTAAGAGATCTGACTAACAGAGCTGAAAAAGAGAAGACTAAGAGTGAACTAAGAGCCAACTAAGACTGAACACTGTGGCAGCTGGAGACACAGAGCTCCCAGACCCATAATTGACTGAGAGCCACCTAAGAGTTGACTAAGAGTAAACCAATGAAAGTGAATTAAGAGGAAGCAATGGGCAGATGCCAGTACAAGAATACATATAACAATATAAAGAACAACAAGGCACCAACAGAAGAAGCTGGTGGTACTATAACACCAAGACCTGACCTGAACATAGCAATGAAGATGAAACAGAAGGAAACAAACCTTAAAAACAACTCTATGAAGATTATAGAAGCCTTAAAAGAGGATATAAAAAATTCCCTTAAAGAAATAGAAGAAAATAAAAACAAAAATTGGAAGAGATTTACAAATCCCTGAAAGAAAATAAAGAAACCAAGGGGGAAAAAAACAAACAAGTGAAAGAAACATTTCAGGAATTAAAGATTGAAATGAAGCAATAAAGAAGGTACAAAACAAGGCAAAGCTGAAAATGGAATATCTGAAGAAATGAACCAAAACGACACATACATGCATAAATGAACAGAATCCAAGAGATGGAAGAGAGAACAGAATCCCTGGAGTGGAAGATACAGTAGTGGAACTAGATACATCAGTCAAAGAAAACACTAAAGCCAAAAGAGCCATAACATAAACCATCCAGGAAATATGGAACATCCTGAAATGACCAAACCTGGGAATAATTAGAATAGTAGAGGAAAAATACCAGATCAAAGGCACAGATAATATATTAAATAAAACCATAGAAGAAAGGTTTTTCAACCTGAAGAAGAAAATGCCATAAAGATACAAGTAGCTTACAGAACAACAAATAGATTAGACCCTCCAAAAAAGTCTGTTGGCCACATAATAACCAAGCCACAAAACCTACAAAACAAAGGAAAAATGCTAAAAGCTGCAAAAGAAAAAGGCCAAATTAGCTATAAAGGTAGTCCCATCAGAATAACACCAGACTATTCAATGGAAACAATGAAAGCAAGAAGGTCCTGGTCAGAAGTTATGCAGACACTAAAACAGCATGGCTGCCAACACAAACTACTGTAACCAGCAAAACTATCAATCACCATAGATGAAGTAAACAAGATAGTTCACAATAAAATCAGATTTAAACAATACCTATCCACAAATCTGGCCCTACAGAAAGCACTAGAGAGAAAATTCCAACCTAAGGAAATTAGACACAGCCATGAAACCACAAGCAATGGATAATCCCACAGAAGAAAAAAAGCAAAGAGGAGAAGAACACACACACTACACCATGATCAAGTAGGCTTCGTCCCAGTAATACAGGAATGGTTCAACATACCAAAAACCTAAAGGTCATCCATCATATAAACAAACTGAAGGGAAAAAAACCCACATGATCATATCCTGAGACACTGAAAAAAGCCTTTGACAAAATCCAACACTCCTCTATGATAAAAAGCCATGGAGAGATCAGGAATATAGGGAAAATACCTAATATTTTAAAAAAAAGGGCTATTTACAAGAAACCAACAGCCAACATCAAACTAAATGGAGAAAAACTCAAAGCAATCCCACTAAAATAAGAAACAAGACAACGCTGTCTCCTCTCTCCTTATCTACTCCATATAGTTCTTGAAGTTTTAGCTAAAGATATAAGAGAACAAAAGGAGATTAAGGGGATACAAATTGGAAAGGAAGAAGTGAAACTATCTCTATTGGTATATGATATGATTGTATATGTAAGTGACCCCTAATATTCTACCAGGGAACTCCTATGGCTGATAAACACCTTCAGCAATGTAGCAGGGTACAAGATGAACTCAAAAAAATCAATAGTCCTCCTATATACTAAGAATAAAAGGACTGAAAAGGAAATAAGGGAAACATCACCCTTTATAATAGCTGTAAATAGCATTAAATATCTTGGTATAACTCTAGCCAAAGAAGTAACAGATTGTTTGACAAAAACTTTAAGCCACTGGAGAAGTATATTGAAGAGGATATTATAAAATAGTAAGGTCTCTCATGCTCCTGGATAGATAGGACCAACATAGTAAAAATGGCAATTCTACCAAAAGCAATCTGCAGATTCAATGTAATCATCATCAAAATCACAACAGAATTTTTTACAGACCTTGAAAGAATACTCAACATTGTATGAGATTACAGGAAAGCCAGGATTGCCAAAACAATTTTGTTCAACAAAAGAACCTCAGGAGGCATTACCATCCCTGACTTCAAGCTATACTATAGAGCTACAGTAATAAAAACAGCCTGGCACTGGCATTAAAACAGACTTACGGATCAATGGAATTGAATGAAACACCCTGACATTAACTTACACACCTATGAACACCTGATTTTTGAAAAGAGGCACAAAGTATTCAATGAAAATAAGATAGCATCTTTAACAAATGATGTTGGCATAACTGAATGGTAGTGTGTAGAAGAATGCAAATAGATCCACACCTATCACCCTGGACAAAATTCAAATCCAAGTGGATCAATGACCTCAGCATAAACCCAGCCACACTGAACTTGATAGATAAGAAAGTGGGAAACACCCTCCAGTACATTGGTAAAGGTGATCACTTTTTTAATATAATACCAGTAGCATAAACACTAAGCACAACAATTAATAAATGGGACCTCCTGAAACTGTAAAGCTTCTGTAAGGCCAAGACACAGTCAATAAGACAAAATGATACCCTACAGAATGGGAAAAGATCTTCACCAACCCTACATCTGATGAGGACTGATCTCTAAAATATACAGAGGATTCAAGAAATTAGAGCCCAAAAACCTAAATAAAACAATTTAAAAATGAGGTTCAGGAGGATATTCTTCAAATCCATCCATTTGCCTGCAAATTTTAGGATATCATTTTTTCTTACTGCTGAGTAGTACTCCATTGTGTAGATATACCACAGTTTGTTAATCCACCTCCTGAGTGAGGTATCACAAACCCAGAAAGATAAGCAGCGGATGTACTCACGCATTAGTGGACTCTAAGCAAAAAAGAAAAAAAGCAAAGCATGCCCAAGCTGCAAGCCACAATCCATGAACAGCTTGGGATCAGAAACACCTTAGACTGACACCTTGGATCCCACTCCCCCTAGAGGAACACCTGACTTAGTCTCAATGTTGGGGGAGAAAACTGGATTTGCCAGGAGTGGAGGCTGAACTGAGCAATAATGGGACCTTGGGACCTTGGGACCTCCTGCCCATGCTGGGGTTGTATGAAGAGATGTGGAGAAGAGAGAATGACCTGATGTGGTGGGAGGGAGAAGGGATCTTAAATAAGAATATACAAGGATTGAAAATGTGACTTCTTTATTCATAATAAATAAAAAATAAATAAAAATAAAAAATGAGGTTCAGAGCTAAAAATGGAATTCTCAACAGAAGAATAGCAAATGGTTGAAAGGCACTTAAAAATTGCTCTACATCTTTAGCCATCAGAGAAATGCAAATAAAAACAACCTTGAGATATCACCTTACACCTATCAGAATGACTAACATCAAAAACACAGATGATAACCTATGCTAGAGAGAATGGGAAGCAAGGGGAACACTACTCCATTGTTGGTGGAAGTGTAAACTAGTACAGCTATTCTGGAATGCAGTATGGTAGTTTCTCAGAAAACTGGGAATCAATCCCCCCAAGGATCCATCAATACCACTATTGGGCATATACCCAAAGGATATTAGTTCCCCCAAAGGCAATAGCTCAACTATGTTCATAGCAGCATTATTTATAATAACAAGAATGTGGAAGCAACTTAGGTGTCCCTCAACTGAAGAATGGATTAACAGACTGTGGTACATCTATACAATGGAGTACTACTCAGGAGTAGAAAAGAATGACTTCCTAAAAGTTACAGGCAAATGGATGGATTTGGAGAATATCTTCCTGAGCAAAGTATCACAAGCGTGAAAAGATAGCCATGCGATATTCTCACTCATAAGCGGATTTTAGACAAAAAGCAAAGAATACCCAAGCTGCAAACCACAACCACTGAACACCTTGGGATAAGAAGAAACTTAAGCGAGACACCCTAGGAAGAGAAAATAGAGAAGATCTCATTAGCAAATTGATATCATAACAGGTAGTGACCAAGGAGAGGTAGGAACAAATCATGAGAGAAGGAGATGGTTGAGTGAGAGAAGCAGCAAAGAGGGAGTAAAAGGACATGAATAGAATATCTTGATAGAGGAAGCCAATGTGGGGTTGGAAATAAACCAGGTCCCAGGGAAACCCCCAGAACCCACAGGATATTCCTAAATAGGTCCTCAACTGATAATGGAGGGGGTGCCTAAATAAAACTTCCCCTATAATCAAATGAATAACTACCTTACTGTCATCACAGAAACTATACCCAAAAATGAATGAAAGTGGAGGCAGAGATCCATGGCTGGGCACTGTCCTGAGCTCCCCTTCCAGCTGGAGAGTAGGGGAGAAGAGTCTGTATGAGCAAGGAGAAAGGGAGTATGAGGAGGAGTCCCACCGTGATGGCTTCCTGGAGCTCTGAAGAGCACATTGAATCAAGAACAGTTCCTGGGAACCATAAGACAAAGAGCTAGGCCCTCCAAGGGTAGGCAACTGTTGATTAGCATGGGTATTATGTAGAGCCTCCAGGAGTGTGATCAGATTGTGTTCCTGTAAATGGGCTGGCACCTTGGAGCCCATTCCCGCAGAGGAGTGCCTAACCCAGCCTTGATATTGGGATAAGAATATCGGGTCTGCCTGGAGTTGGTTGTGCCCATGCTGAGCTGACCCACCTTGAGACTTCTTGCCCTTTTTGAGGAGGGATCGGGAATAGAGAAGGATGGGTGAACAGGGGATACATGGAAAAAAGGACCTTAAAAAAAGTAAAACAGCACAAATGACTAGCTAATTCTAAAACTCTTTTTAACAAACGTTTTAGTGCTCCTTTTCAAAATAATCTCTAAAATACTAAATAAAAACTAAACTTAGATTTATAAATTTGTTTCTGAGACGTGTCTTATAGAGCTTATGAACTTCTATTTATAAGCATCATCTCATTAGAAAAATGCAAAACTTCACAGGCACTCATGAAAAACTGTGTGAAGGAAGAGCTTGAAAACTTTCAAGTTGTGACATTACTTAAAAATAACCTGTTTCTGCAGCTAGAAGCTTGAGTGAATTCTCACTGATTAAACTTTAGACCTTCTTTAAAAATGTAATGAACCAAAACAGTTTTTCTAATATTAAGCACCGTCTCAGTAAATCTAGAAGTTAAGTATTAAATTGAATGACTTTTCACTAAATTAAAAACACCAGCCCCTTTACTAAATATTAAAAAGTTTTAAAACTTTTGGCAAAGTAGGATTAGTTTCCTTTTCCTCATCATAACAAAAAAAATTGTTTTAAAAAAATTAAGGCTTAACTTACAACATATTTTAAAGATGTCCAGTCTAATTCGTGTTGTCCATATACTCATTGGAGCATGGTCAAACTCCCAGTGGACAGTCACTTGTATTTTTCTTTGGTCGTGGTGAGAAAAAGGAAATGAAAGTAGGAGGGTAGACCTTGGAGAAATGGGTCAATGGCAATCAGGGTGCATTGTATGAAAGCCCAAGTAATCAATAAAAATATTATGTTGGGGAAAATATACCAAAAAAGCAAAACAAAAAACAAAAAACCACCCACTTACTAATTCACTGACCACTCATGAAAGGCCTTCTTAGATAATGTACTCTGGTGTAGCCTTTAGGATAGTACTCTGAGAGTTGCAGCTGCCCTTGTTTCTCTGTCGCCAGAACATCTGAACTTGTTTGCTACTAACCCATAGAGTACTTTGGAGCTGAGAAGAAATAGCATCTTTTCATCTTCATAGCTATTATTGTGCTTAGTTAAGTAATAATTTAATGAACTAAGTAATGGCTTAGATATGAGATCAAAGGCATGATCACTTCCTTCTTATTTGGAACAAAAAATAATAGAAATTTCAAAAAAGACCTCTTTGACATTTTTTTAAAAGTTGGAAGTTACTAAAATAGACATTTATAGGTCTCCATGTTTTCACAGTGTGGAAGACAGAGATATCAAGAAAAATTGATCCCTCTAGGAAATAGAAAATGCTCTGTGGTATCTATGAAGCCCCTGAAGAGATTGCTACAGCTTAATGGATAAGACAAATCACACATGCTCTTTCAGCTTCCAAAATATGCAAAACAAGGTGCTTGGATTATTTTTAAGTTGAACAGAGCTGTATGCTCAGAGTCATCCGAGGGATGTGCAGGCTATGAAACAAGACATAGCGAGCCCTTTAACATTGATGCATTCATTGTACAGCTGTATATTGAGTAACCTCAGATCAAAACTATATGTTAAAAACCCATGTACCAAACAAGAACAGACTTTTTCATGTATTTTTCCATACTTACTATAACCACTTGTATGATGGTCATGTATGGTGTAATCATGTACTGTGTAATAATCTAAAGGTTAAAGCATTACAGAGAATGTGGCTGTGCAGATGTTGAACTCAAATATGATGTTGATATATCATGTATCAATTTTGGAATCTATAGTGTGATATAGAAAATCCTCCTGACTATCAAGGGACAAAAATAATAGTCATTTACATATAAAAATTTTAAAAACATTCTAAAAGGAGAAGTTTTTTGTATTATGACTTATTACATCACTTCAATGTACACCAAGATAGTGTAGACTCTAGGAGAGATCAGGAAATATGGTGACTACATATTTTTCTCAACATCTAGGAAAATATTTCCTACTTCAAGGGTAACTAGTACAAGTAAAATGAATGAGTAAGGGGTGTAGAATTATCTCAGAACAGATTTCTGTCCCTCAAATCTATTAGATTAGATTAGATCAAATGGACCTGAAGCAATGTTCTTGGCAATACTATGAGGCTTCTCAGTAAAAAACAGTAGGTGTGGATCCTGAAGTAAGTGTTCCAGTCCCATGGAACAGCATATGAGACATACATGATACTGTAACACCACAGTGCTTGAGCCCAAACAATGAGCCAAAACAAATTTCCCAATGGTAAAGATGAATGAGAATTTAAATTTCTTGTTATTTAAACCAAAAGGAAACCATTGTTTCATACACAACTCAATATTCATATGAAGATTATAGCCACGATGTTTATATGTGTTTATATATGTTTGTCATTGTCCTAAGAGTAGTTCCATTTACTCTTATGTTAAGACTTTGAGTATGTAATACATGGGATTAGAATCTCAGGTTTTTAATAACAGACAGATTGGTGCATACTGTCAGAGAAGAAATATAACACCTATAAACTCAGTTTCCTCATCTATAAAGTATGAATTTTGTTACTATCTGCATTGTAAGCTTGTTGCTATGAATAGAAAATTGAACACAGTAAATTTCAAAATCCTGTATATTAACTAAGGGTACACTCAAGTGTGTGTGTGTGTGTGTGTGTGTGTGTGTGTGTGTGTGTGTGTGTGTATTAAGAAATAATTTACTAACAGTGTAGAGGTAATAAACACAGAAAAAGAGTAAAATTTGTGTTCCTTTGTCCCCGTTTATACTTTCACTCCAAAGCTATTAAAAATGATACCTTCTAGGTGGGGGAGAGCTGGCCCTGAGATCATAAGAGTGGGAGAGTTGTCCCTATCCCCCATCAGCTGCTACACATTCCCCAGCCAGCCCTAGAAACACATTCCAGCTGACAGTGAAGGTATAGGTGTGGGGAATCCAACCCTGAAGACATAAAGCAGGAGAACTGGCCCCTCCCTTAGCTCATAGATAGTCACAAGATGTGAACTCCTCCTGACAATGCCTGAGAGCTCACCCCGGTGGTGAAGACAAGAAAGAGCTGAGAGGCTGACACTAGACAACTATGTACCCAGGCTCAGAACCATGGTTATGTGTTAGCTCACCTCAACATCCATCCCATCTGTGATCTGCTGTAATACATGAAGGGACCAGTCCTGCAAACTCAAAGCTGCAGGATCGCCACAACACTACACAACAGCAGGATAATCAACAGGAGTTCCAGTGAGGGCCCAGCATTGATAGTGTAGCAGAAATCAGAGGCCTGGAACCCAAACAATGACTCTCTGCTATGAACACTTGCAAGTAAAGATATATGAACAGAAGGATTTACTGCATGACTCACTGTGGTCACACTACAGCTTCCAAAATGAAATTAATGTTTTCCTCTCTCTTTTTTCTTTCTTTTTACCTCCAAAATTTTATTTTATTTTGATAGGCAGAGGGTAAATATAAAGGGACAGAGAAATGAGTAGAATGGAGATAAATAATGTGAAAGATATAAAGAATAAAGAAAAAGGAAAAAGAAAAAATGATCTCATCTAAAAAGTTAAAGTACGTGAGTACTATCAGCGTTTACTTTTGTTTCTATTGGGTTGTAAGACTACATAAACTCCAAATGTGACCACTGAGGTAAACTTTATTACAGACTAAATTTATGTATGTATGGTTCTTTCTCACATCCTTCATGTGAGTGTTTGTCCTCTTGGTTTTAGTTCTAATTGTTTGAGGAGATAAAATAAAATCATTCCAAATAGATTTTCTGGGCATCAAAGCTAGAGAGTAGAACTGTTCAACAATGTTTTCATGGTAAACACACACTGTCATACTTCATTTTCCATGAAGCATTCATCAAATTGGTGTCTGGCTACTCTCACCTCTCACAAATTGAGTTTCAGAAAAACCTGAAATGATCTGTTCTGAATGCTTTAGTTCATTAAGTAAGGTACCCTGACAATTCTTAGTAAGATTTGGTACAAGTTTTGATGTATCTTCATAAAAGTGATGTTAATTACACTTTAAGAAATATCTCCCAAACTCTTCTAGAAATGTTCTCAGTTTCTCTAGTGGAGCAGTTGACTAAAAGTAGCAAACTGTTTGCTAAGAGAATAATCAAATCCCCTATGAAATTTAACAGCCAGAAATTGGTACGTAGGCACTAAGTTCAAGAATTCTTTAGATGTCTCAAGAATTTAAGAGTTCCTTAAAAACTTTTATACTGATTCAAAATAGCTTGATGTCATTCTAATACATGAGAATTCAAACATCTGAGATTCTATTAGGCAAAAAATCATCAGATCCTGCCCCATAAATCTAGCATATCAATATTTAGATAAATGGAACCCAGCTTCCTTGCTATATTTTACAAATAAATTATAGCAGCCCACTTTTAACTTCCCACATGTTAACTAAGTGCTTCTTATTTTTGGTGGCGGTGGTGGTTATGGTGTGGTGATGGGGTGATAATGGTGGGGGTGATGGTGTGGTGGTTTTGGTGGTGATGGTGTGGTATGGGGTGGAGTGGTTAGGATGATGGTGGTGGTGGTGGTTGGTTGTAGTGGTGGTAGGGAGTAGTGTGATAGGATGTTGAGGTATTGATGGTGCTGATAGTGATGGTGTGGTTGTGAGGGGGTAATGGTGTGCTAGTGGTATTATGGTGTTGGTGGTGTGGTGTGGTGGTAGAATAGTATAGTGGTGATATGGTGGTAGAGGGTGGTATTGGGGTAATGGTGGTAGTGAATGGTGGTTGTGGTGAAGGGGGTAGTGTGGTGGTGGTATGTTGGGATGTTGCAGTGGTGATGGTGGTAGTGGTGATAGTGTGATTAGGTGGGAGGTGATAGTGTGCTGGTGGTCGTGTAGTAGTGATGCTATGATATGATAGTAGTGTGGTGTGGTGGTGTTGGGTGTATAGTGATGATGCTGCTGTTGATTTTCTTGGTGGTGGTTTGTTTTGATTTTGGTTTTAAATTTTGTTTTTGATTTTTTCTTTTTGTGTCCATGGAGCCCAAGGTTTCCAGATAATTCCTTACCACATTTTGGGGGGTATTACTCATTTTTAAAATAATTTTCTATGTGGATCTTGGGTCTGATATTTTTACTTTCTGATCCTACTTTATCTAAAATTAAAATTCATGAAAAAATAGAAAATTTGTTGTGGTTTTACTTTACATTGATATTTAGAGTTTACTATATATCCAGTGGGTAAACATGTACACACAGGTCCACTAACTCCTCCAAACCCCCGTCAGCTGATCTGTCATTAACAGTGCCAATGTCTATTTATAGATAACTGGTTTCCAAACAGGTATTTCTGCTAGAATATAAAAATTGCATTGTTAAAAAGAAATACAAAACATTTTCTGTGATGAAGAGGGAATACCATCTGGACACTTGCAGAATCACAATAAAAATATTTTTCACCAGGAATTTCAATGGCAGTGTTTTTATATAGAAAAGTATGGATGTAAAACTCAGGCATCTCAGATAAAATATTCTCTCTGGATAAATGTAGGTCATAATATGCACACATTTCTTTTCAGGTAGCACAAAGGGTTAGGTTTTCTGCCCCCAGTGGCAAGTTATTACAGTTTTATATGGAAGCAAGACTATACAGTTTTTCATGTTATAAATAAGATCACTCTGACTTCATTCTAAAAATAGACTAAGAAGGAAAGTGGTACAGATCAAGAGTTTATTCAAGAAGTTGAAATGATGGATAATGGAAGGAGGAGGTCGAGGTCATTGTTTCTTTCCTCATCAAGTATTCTTCAAGTTTTTGACTTGCCTGCTTGTATGAGCAGCATACACTCTAAGCATCAAAATAAAGATAAGACTACTATATTATGCACTCTCTGTCTTACTACAGAGATGCCTGCTCATCCATGTTCATTGCTGTATGAGCTCTCTAATGTGCAGGTCCTAGTTTTAATTATTATATATGGGCTTATGTGAGGTTTAGTGTAGGCAGATGTCATTAAACTAGAAAGGGTCTCACAACATGAGGAAAAGAGACTTTAAAAGGGTTGCAGAGGGCAATAGAACATACATGACAAGAAAGTTGAAAGGGTGGGACTTGGGGGAAGAACAGTCCAAGAAGAGCATGAGGCAGAGAGAGAAGAAGAATGGATTGTGGAAAGCATAGTGAAAATACCAAAAGAAAATCTCTTTGTATGCAGATTAATGGAATAATGTCTTAAAACCTAAAAAAGTGAAAGTTACATTTAAAACTAATTTTGTTTTTAAATAAATATATCGTATTTTATTATATATGTCAAAATTTCATATCATACATTATTTTTGGTAAAGTTATTTCTTGTGATTATTTTGTACAAAACGAAAAAATATATATATACATGTGTCTGAAATGTAAGCAGTGATGGCCATATCCTCCACTCTGTCATGGTGCTTTGTGAAGTCTTGTGACAGTTATGTTCCCTTGGTGACATCCTGAACCCCACACTGACTATACCTCTCTTTAATTTGAATTTGAATTTAAATTTGAATTTGGAATGCAACATTAATATCTTATCAAAGCATAGAAGCCACAGGCACTTAAATTCATAGCTACAGAAAGACTCCTTAATTTGTCTCTCTTTACTCTAAATCTCTGTGTTGAAGGCCAACAATGAATGTCTACCTGTAAGAGAGGGTTTTTATTATTCATATTGCTATATGTTCTTTATGTAGCTAAACAGACAAATAAGGCAAGCAGCTAGAAATATGAAGTAAAGTAAAATAAAAAAAATAGTTATATGGAAAAACAAGATCTCAGCTTTTTCTTTGTGTTTCTGCAATTCTCCTGCATTCCTCACTCTAAATCTTAATACCATTGGTGTTTTCACCAGCTACCAATAATAGTTACCAAGAGCACTTACAAATATTACTTTTAATAGCATTTTATTGTAAACAATAATTATTTAATTGGGCTATTATAGTTTTATTATACTGTATATGTTCTCTTCACACCGCCCTATACTTACATAGTAGTTACAATTCACCTTTTGGCTTATTGTACTGACAAAACCTATGTATTGATTCTTATTCTGATTTTTAAAACAGCATATGAGAAAAACATTTATTAAAAATTGATACAAATGCTTCTATTTCTGTATTATCATCTAATGACTAAGAGCTGATAAAGGAAAGACACACAGGCATGCATATAGTAAAACAGGAATCACATGGGAGTCAGTTATCTCTGCAACCCAGAACTAAGCATGTTTATTAAGTATAGAACAGAGGGAAGGGTCATCTAATCTTGGTAGGAGACCTCTGTAAGTGAGCCCCTCAGACTGGGAACATTCTAGAGGAAGAAGTTGAAATTGTTAGTCTTTTTGTGCACTTTTCAGTCATCCATATATACTTGTATTTGGACTCCAAAATAAAACTTATCCATTCTTCCTGAGCCTGGCCCAAATGGGTAATGGCTTTGTCAATTTCCCGTTATTCCAATGCCTTAGAGTCCTTGAGATGCCTGTGCCCATGTCAAACAATGAATAATTACTCAGGACTTTACTCCTCAAGTGCTTCCTCCATTCCCTACAGTAATCTTCACTCCTATATGTTCTCCCATATACGTATCCTTGAATTTGTTTCCATGTTTGGCATTATTTATCTGAAGTCAAGAGCAACCTGCCTCTGGGCTGTGTCCACACTGTGTCATAGATCATCAGAGTTCAACTGTGACCCTACCTGAAGACAATGAAATTATTTTAAGCCTTTAAGCCTCTGGAATAGCTGTATTGCCATTCACAATTCTATACCATGGCAAGTGAGGAGACATCTTAATAAAAAAAAAGTCAGCTGCAAATAGAGTTATTAAGAAGGACTGGCATGGTTGTCATGCCCTAGGACACTGGAAAGAATGGAAGGAAGAGTTCTCCCCACTTAGTGTTTGAATCAATCAAAACTGAGACTGGAAATCAGCCAAAGAATATCAAATTATACTAACAAAACTGAGTTTTAATAAGATAGCTTGCTTTCTGAGACAGATTCTTTATGCTTAATTCCTGAATGAAAAAGACTAATGAACAATAAATGGGAAAAATCTCACTCGTGGGCAGATAACATCTAAAAGAGAAAAAAAGTAACAGATATTCCCTGAAAATAGCCCACTCACACTAGACAGAAAAAATGAAGTGCTTGAGCTTTCAATTGCCAACTTATTCTCGAAAATTTAAGAGAGAATAGGTCATTTCACTCTCTTTTCCTCTAACTACCTTACAGGGAGAATAATAGAGACCAGATGGACTCCAGTGAGGATATGCATACTCCCTTCAGTCTTTCCATGCAATGGGACAATGGGACATAGTAAACGACCTTTTAATGGTTCTGAAGCTCATCCTGAGACCATTTTATCCCCTGCTCCTCCTTCATTCTCTTTCTTGAGAAAATTATCTTCCTTTTTCAGTATATTATTTTCAATTACCTCAGGGGTACTAACTAAATACATTAAAATGGCCTTGCTGTTTGCAAGTCTCAAAGCAATAGATGATGCTGTGAAGTAACAGGGGAAAAAAAACAAATCCAGGACCTCTGCCTAGAGATGTCACCACCTACAATGGGCAGGTCCTCCTCCATAAATCACTGGAGGGAACTGAGATTCCCCTTCTCAGATAATTTTAGTTTGTGTCAAGTTGACATAAAACTGTCCAGCACAGTATTCCATGTCATATCTTGTAATTTTTTTGTATATTCTTGCATAGCAAGAAAAGAATAACAAAGAAAATTGGGGGAAAGTATCACATGATAGACAAAATAAAAAATTGGATGTTAGAAAGTGACAGCAAAGAACAACAAAAAGTATTAACTATAGAATTTCACTATTTGGCAGGCAAGACATTTGAGAAATTTATCTAAGTATGAAAATAACCTCTTGATATAAGCTTAGATACTCATCGATAGATGAATGAATAAATAAAATGTGTGTATATATTCAATGGAATTTTATTTAGCCATAAATATGAACAAAATTATGGCATATAAAGAAGTAGATGGAGCTGGAGATTATATTTGAAAAAATAAGTCAGACTCAAAGAAAAAAATAACTCAATTTCTCTCATATGGGGGACCAAGAAATGATAGATAGCTAAGACATCTATCTAAGACAGACAGATAGGAACACATAGGACATGATTGTTGGAGAATAGAATAAAGATGGGCAGAAAAGGAGCAGTAGTAATAAGGAGAAGACAAATACGTGTTTTTCTTTCATATACAGATCTAGGTGTGTGTGTGTGTGTGTGTGTGTGTGTGTGTGTGTGTACATGTCACATGGAAACAGAATGAATATCTGGGGGAAAGAAAGAAATGAACAGGAGGGAGATAGGTACCAATGAGTAGTGAATAAACAAAGTACAGTGATTTATATGCTTGAAAATACAACAAAATCCACTATTTCATATGCCCTACTTAAACTCTATTAATCTATGAATGGTTGTACACATCTGTAACTCCAGCACTTGAGAGGTAGAGGCAAAAGGAATAGGAATTTAAGGCCAGCCTCAGTTACATAAAGAGTTTGAGGCTACCTTGGGCTACATGACACTTTATTTCAGAAATGATAAATAGAGACAGAGGAGACAGATGGAGAAGCTATTTTATTTTAATAAAGTATTTTATCGAGAATTTGATATGATATTGAATATATTTAGCCCCCTATGCTTCTACAGCTTCTTCCAGACCTATCCAGACCATTCCACCTTTTCTTACCTTTAATTATCTTTATGTTTTTTCTTCCCATAATCCACCCTTTGCAAGTTGGGCTACTGTGTATGAAACCATCTACTGAGTTATGGTTGACCCATGAGGAACCATACCTTTAGAAAAACTGACTCTCCCTCCTCCAAAAACCATCAGCTGCCTTTGATAGCTCCCTAACTAGAGAGGAAGTTGGTGGTCCTCTCCCCACTTCACACTAGAATGTTGACCAGCATGATCTTGTAGAGATAACCACAGCTGATGTAAGTTCTTTAGTGTGGCACATGGCATGTTCCAAAGATGCTTCTTCACAGTCCTCCCTAACTTCAACATGTCTGCTTCCTCCTCTACAGAGGTTCCAGAGCCCTGGGAGATGTGTGAGACCGACGTCCCACTGACCCCTGCAAGTTACACTCTAACTTCCACAAGTGACACTCTCTCTCTCTCTCTCTCTCTGTCTCTCTCTCTCACACACACACACTATATATATATATGAATAAATAAATAATAAATATAGTAAAAGGAAATGCAAATTTTAAAGCTTTGAGGGTAGATTTTATTACTTTGTAATAAATATAGAAACTATGTATTTGCCTGAGGTAACATGTCAAAATGTATCTAAGCTGTGAGTGAGTCGATTGTAGACTACCACTCCTGTGTCTCTACTAGACTGTCCTTGAAATTGGTGCTTACTGTTAATTTCTTCTGAAGATGTAACACTTGTTCTCCTTTGTGAAATCAATTTTTTTTTCTTAGCTAATATAATGCCAGAACACACAGAAAAGTAGCAAGGCAGAATGAAGTTACTGCTTACTAGCAAATAAGAAATGGTACACCTCAAGAAACATCAGGTTATCCAAGAGGGACACTTTGAAGACAGTAGCAGCTTGACTTTTTCATCTACCTTGGGACATTCTGTGACTTTTACTACACACCAGAATACACCTGAGTAAACATAAATTGTATTTGGAGAGGAAAAAGATCTAGTCACAAGTCACGATTAGATTATGCTGAAAATGTAGTCAGGCACAATGTTTCTTTAGGTGAATAGCAATTTAATCATTTAATGAAGAATTCACATTTAAGAATCTTTTTAGAAATAGAGCTTGTACTGTCATGGTCCTGAAGATTTTAAATTATTTTTTCAAACAGAAGAAAGGCAAACCATTATTTCTCAACACCAACACACACACACATACAAACGTAATCACACTGCTAAATGTTGATACCAGTGAGACCAAATTTTTGTCTAATCTGTCATGATATTTTCAAGCCTAGCAATTTACCATTGAAAATACTTCAAATACATAAACATAAGTGATTTTCTAGTGAGTGATGTGATGACTAAATAAGTTAGAAATACTTTTCTGCAGGGTTTGCAACTTTATGTAAGAATCACTGCAGCCAGCCTAGAATACACGCAACTTTCCTGATTCAGTGCCCAAAGAACTCAGCCTGTATTTTCAAAGCATCTGAATATATGCAAAATATGTACATAAACTGGGAAAGGATTAGTTCCAGCTTTAAAATTATATATAATGCTATTGTTGAATTGTATTTTTTATCTAAATCACTGCAGCAAGATCCTTGCAAGTGGTTTCCAGTCACATTCTCCTCAAATTTACCAAGTACAGTGCTGCAAAAGCCTGTCTTCAGAAACAGAAGTGCACGGTATCTGTTTTAAAGTTTGTTTTTCCAAAAGTGCCCTTTGACTGCAGGACAAAGCACAAGTTCCTACCAGGTACAAACTCAGCACCTTGCACACCCCACCTTCTCTTCCTGCAGCATTTCTCATTACTCCTCATGTTGTTCCTTATATTCCAACAGTTCAAAACCACAAAGACTTTTTTTCTCAGGAGTCCTGTGCATTAGCTTATTCTGTCCATTTCCCAGAACAATGTTTATGATTTTCCTAAATTCTTACTTACTCTTTAAGGCTCAACTCAGAAATCATTGTATCCTGGAATCTTTCCTGACCCTTCTAGACCTGCTTGTAGCAAAACAATTTGCACATCCTTATCTCCTGTCTTCATGATGCCATAGCTGTTTATTTAAACACTTATCACCCTACCAGAAGGTGATTTCCAGGAGCACGAGAGCGACTGATTGTTTTCCTTCTCTCCTGCTGTCAGAGTTTGGCACATGGTATCGATGCTGAAATCCTGACACTCATTTTCCCTTCAGGCATGCTCTGCAAATGGATAAATATGAAGAAAAAAATAACATTCAGAAGTAATGAGCAGGTTTGATTAATATCTACATTACTTTGATTATTCTGAATGTGGGAATTTCTTGGTAGTACTTTTGGTGTGAAAAGGTAGGCCTTGAAAAGCTTGGCGACCACTCCCTATTCCATTCCTCTGAATCTGAATGCCCATCACTGTAGATGAAGAAAGGACTACATTTACATGTTTAGTCACTGACAGAACATGGAGCACAGCTGAGTGATCTGAGGTAAGCTCTGTCAGAAGCATTTTCCTAACAGATCTGCCATCTAGTACTCACCAGATCTGACCATACAAAGCCTCTAGTGTAAGACCAGACAGAGTGCTCTCAGGGTGTTATGGCTCTAGACACACTGATGTAAGGAACAAAAGAGAAGTAGAATGTGTGATCCCATATTTTATCTACATTAACCCACATTCCTGTCAATTAGGACAGGACATATTCCTGTCAGTAAGGATCTTGAATTCAGCCAGTGAATCAATTCTTTGTTCCTTAGGAAGATTCTAGAAAAACTTTGAAGTGATGACATGTAAGCCCTACTGATTTCTCAGTGATAAATTCTTACACTTCATAATAATTTACAATATTAAAAGTTTCAGACATATTATATAATGTAATATTCAACAGCATGAAGTTGTTAAGCATCAATGTGTATATTAACAAATTAGAAACTGGTAAAAATAAATAATCACGGTCATAAAATGCATAGAAAACACATAAGATCATTGTTTTTTGAAATGTGAAACAATGTTGTTTTAATCTAAGCAATGTGTCAAAGAGCATGCTTCAAATGTTCATGCATGAGGGCTACCAACTAGCATGGCAAGAGGCCTAAATATGTTAGAAATACTCCTACAGTTGCCAGTGTCTGTGTCTGCCCTGTGGCCAGCCTCAAGCACATCTGAATATCCTGCTTTCCATCTCCAAATCCTTAGCTGTTACACTTTGTTTTGGCCACTTCATGGTGCATAGTGTAGAGAATAGAAGAAGAACAATGTAAGCAAAAATAAACATCTCTTGAGACATTATACATAGATATGTTTTTATTATCAAGAATTCCATTGCAACCTAGTTATTTCCGTTTGAACACAGACAAGGTCTGATTTGTTCATGGGATATAAACATTGAGGTTAAAATGGTTTGCATGAACAACTAAGATTTCTTACAAAAATTGGAAGAAAGAAAAATGTCTAGTTCCCTGGGGACTAAGCATTGCCTAGCAAACCTCATCCTCAGAAGAGAAAATTCTAACAAGTTTTAGGCTTAAGAAAGCTTGACATTTCTATTTTCCTCAGGATTTGACTCCACAAGAGAAGGAAAAAATAGCATTTTAGGGAGGTCTGAATGTTACATGTACAAGTCTGTGACAGCTTATATAAAAATCAGGAACTCAGAGAAGAGGTTAAATTCATAAAATAATAAAGTAACACTCAAATATGTATATGTATATGTACATATATATGTATATATATATATTCATATAACTTGTGTGAGTTTGCTCCCATCATTGCTTATAGGAGCATGAGCATACTGAAAACAATGCATCATAGAAAGAGTTTTATATAGTTGAAAACAGTCTCCAGGTCATCTTATAAAAATTTAGAAATTCAAGCATGAACAGCTTTAAAAAATCAATAAAATACATAATTCTGTTTTGATCTCTTTTCACCAAAAAGAAGAAAAAAAAATAACTGACATTTGAAAGGGATCATTACATTGAATGGGAAATGCACTTTTGTGAAACAACTCTAATCATCTGACATACTAAATCAATGGATAAAGGATAATGGGTAATTTTCCATAATACTCTCTTCCTTGAGTATTTGATGATAAGATCATCATTATGACGTCTAAGTATGCCAAAGTACTTGAGAAGCACAGACTTGTTAAAGATAGCTGTGAACAGCCTAACCCAATTATAAGACTTCCTTCTGAAATCCACAGCTATCATCTTTTCTACACTATCTCACTTGAAAGGCTGAGTTACTTGTTTTCTCTCAATCTACCATAGAGGTATTTGATAAGTCACTACAAGGGTCAAAGCTTAAACTCCAAATGATATAAAAACAGATATGCAGGTTGGTGAGACAATTCAGTGACTAGGAACATTTCTTGTACAAACATGAGGATGTAAGATTTATTCATAGCACTCATGCTGGCAACTCCAGCACTGTGGAAATGGGGAAGCAAGAGGATCACTAAAGCTCGCTGTCTGCCAGCATAGCACCAGAAAGATGCCCTGTCTAAAGGAATTAGAAGAATGATGGATGGAGCAGAACACCAAATGTCTTACCATGGCTTCCACAATGAATGCATCAGCATGAACCACGCACACACACACACACACACACAAGATATACACCATACACACATATACCACACTTAAATCAGAGCCACATTTTGTATTAAATCCACAGTTAAACATAGAAAAAGGAACAGTGAAAGAATCGGAAAAATAAATAATCAGGGTCTTTTTTTTTCTTTTTCTTTTTTTTTTCTTCTTTATTTTGTATTTATCGAAAAAAACAGTAAAAAGAATTTTTAAAAAAAATGCCGAAGAGTTAACAATAACTATACAGAGGATAATAATCATAAGCATGGCTTATCAAGGGTGGAAATGCAAATAAGATTGCTACACATATATTTTCTTTGTGTTCAGCTTTCCCTCTGAATTTTTTTTTCCATCCCTGTATATCCTTATTGAAGGTCTCTTCCCCCTCCCACCACATCTGATCATTTTTC
>PVIH01019086.1:15797-36552 GCA_004025045.1 Sigmodon hispidus | reverse complement strand
CCCTACCCTAACCCTAACCCTACCCCTACCCTAACCCTAACCCTACCCTAACCCTAACCCTAACCGTCTCCAGCTCAGTGACTTCTCTTTGCTCTCCCCAGCTACTGATCCAAAAAAACGCAGCCCTTTTGGCTGTGTGCTCTTGGTCTCCTGGCTCTTCTCCCTGTCTGGATTCCCTCTCTTGTCCGGCTCTCTCCCTTTCTCTCTTTTCTCCTGGCCTGGTCTATTCTGCTGGCTATGCTCAGTCTGGCTATCTTCCAGATGCCGCTGGCTGCTCTCCCTCAGATCTACAATACAAACTCCTCAGCCATACGTTGGAGTGGTCATGTCCTCATTTTCATTCACAGAGGAGAAGCTTGAAGAGAAGTGAAGAGCATCTGCCATGGCTGTTTGTTACCAAGACACTCCATAGCCTCTCCCCTCCCTCCTTTTTACTAAACCTTATTAACTATTTTGCCAAGCAAGATGGTTCCTATGGATGGTCTCATTTATGTGAAGGCATAGATTTACCATTACAAAACTTTATTCCAAGGAAAGACCATTTAGTGCCTGAGGCAGGGCCCAGGTCTAAGAAGAATCTAGGGAAAACCTCAAGATTGCACCTGACAGCCAATAGATTCAAAACTTGGGTTCATGCTGAAGTTTAAACAATAGTTTCCAAGAATTACTCTATTCCCTTTACCCAATCTTGAAATGCTAAAACCTCACTTACATATTTTTTTTTTCTTTAAAAACTCTCTCACCCCTGAGCTCGAGGCTAAATTCCTCCACTGTGTCAGAACACAGTACTGGGTTCTTTTGAATCTGTCCAAAAGAATAAACTGACCCTCGTGTGTTTGCATCGAAATCCAGTTCCCTGGTGGTCTTTGGGGATCCCTCGACACGGGTACAACAATTTATTCCTGTGACTTCTAAAGGGGAATTTTTTTTTTCTTCCCTCAGCAACCAACCTCTAACCATCATGCTGCCCTTCTAGTACTTTTCTGTCCTTTTTGAATGAAAAAAAAAGAAATAAAAAAGGAAGGATATGACTGCTCCTAGGTATGATGAAGGAAAAGGTTTACTGTAGACCAAAGGGAGAGTGTAGCCAGAGGCAGGGACATCTGGAGGAGTCCAGAGTAAAAATGACCCTGAGCTGAGCCATGTGGGAAGAGGGAGTGGAGAGCCAGGGGAGCAAAGGTTGACACAAAAGGCCTGGCAGCCAACATGTTTGGATTATATAGGGAAGGGCAGCTGGAGGTAGAACAACCCAGCCTGTTAGGAGTTTGGGCAGAAAGGGTGAATGTAGTATTCAACATGCTGTAGGGGGTGGGGATGGGCAACGCCGCCATTTTGTCTATATGCATGAGCCGGCGTGACCATGTAAACTCCAAATGCACCCTTATAAGTCAAAACTCTGCCTTGGTTTTTTGTTTGTTTGTTTGTTTGTTTTTGTATATTTTTACAGGCATTCAAATCTCTATCTTTCCTTTTTAATAAACTCTAGCATGGGTTACTGGTATTTGTGATCTATTCCCACATGCATTAAGGGCATTTGGTGCCGAGACTTGGTCAGGCTCTCTCCCTTGCTTAGGCACCAGGGACCCTGTGCCAGGCTCTGGCCAGGCAGCCCACCTTCCATCTGCCCAGCCATGGCATATTCACAAACCACCGGTTTTGATTGCTAAGTCTCCCCCTTCCAAGATGGAGAAGTTTAGGGTGGAGGATGGGGTATGCCAGCCATACCCCGAAACAGGTAGGAATCGAGGAATGCTGGGAGAACCAGGTGTTAATGTGTTAAATAGGCATCCCAGCCATTTGGTCAAAGTTTGAGACCTAACACTTTTAAATAGAAAAGCCTTTTAAAATTTAAGGTTTCTCTGGAGAACCTTATAGGTACTCACTCATAAGCATTATTTACTAGTACAAAATGTTAAATGTTTAAATGTTTGTGACATTTTCTTACTCTTGGGCCCTCTAAGAAGAACAATAATGATACATTGAATTAACACAAAGATTTTCTGGGACCCAGAACAGTTTGCCAGACAAATAGCAGACCCTTGCTGGCACCTGATGGTTCCAGGAAAGGCCCGGGAGGGACACCATCCTGGGAGGAGCCTGCACCTAAGGGAAAATACCTGACATTCTAAGCATTCCCTTCCTGCTAAAGGGACATTTATAATAGAACAGATAGTCTCCAGGTAAACCTTAGACCACTGCTAAATGTTGAAACATCCCTGGAATTGAAAACAGCGAATGAATTCGTGACAGGTACCCCTAGCCTGAGTTTGGACCAATCCCAGGACTGTAACTCCACAGCTCTGAAGCCCCTAGACCCCTCCCCTACTTCCAATAAAAACCCTTGCCTCGTGCTGCTCAGGGTGGCTACTCCACCACTGCATAGGGAACCTTGGAGTGACCCAAGCTAGCTTGCCAATAAAGAGACTTTTTGCTGTTGTGTTGTATCAGACTGGTCTCTTGATGTTTTTTTTTTTGGGGGGAGGGGAGTGGTCTGGATTCTAGGCACAACATTTGAAAGCTTGTTCTGGATCCTCAAGCCTACCATGACCACCCTTCCTTGAGTCTCAAGGCATCCATAAGCACGTTATTTTCTGTTTTCAGGTAAAGTCTGGTTTTTGTATCTGGTTATAGATCTCTTTCTGTATTCTGTAAAGCCTGCAGGAGATCTAAGAGGATGCACTGGTGGATCACAGGCTAAGGAGCTGGAAGACGGTCCAGAACCCTGAATATGGGTCAGGGGATCCTTCTGAGCTGGACTAGATTCTTCCTGGTACCTCTGCAGATACTAAGCAAGTGGTGATAGCAGAGCACTGGGCCTTTGTCTTATTTTGAAGTCTATGCATGGCCATCTGTCTTCATTGTCTTTATCTATGTAGAGTTTGTATGTTTGTCCTTTTGTTTTGGTAGCTAGAGTGATTTTAAAATCATAAGCCAAGGTAAATTTTATCTTACTCCCTTAAAAAATTTTCCTAGATCATTCTAAGGACTTTAAGAAACATAAATGTCATGCTGGGGTGGACAGGCTGATACAAGGACACCTCAGGTCTTTGTGAAAGGTGAAATGGCCCAATCTTCAGACTAAGCAGCCCCCAGAGGACATTTTTGATCTCTTCATTATAGAAAAAACTAAGGATATTGTTGCCTTTACAGGAGACCCAAATACCTTGGAGGGTATGATTCACTCTTCCCTACTGGCTTAAACCTTTGATTTCTACTCCTCCCAAGCCCACCGGGACCACCACCAGTAGAGCCTGAAGCGAGCCAGTAAGCTTTCTGTGTCTACCTTCATGTATTTTGCATTTACTAAACAGGCCCTTTGGATATCCTCCATATGTTATGCCTATGTGTAAGAATTTCCACCAGGGAGGCTGGACACATTGTTATGAGTGGGGATTCTATTGCTACCTGCAGAGAATGAGAACTCCGGGTTGATCACCTAGCTCTGCACAGCAGAAGTGGGTAAGAACAACAGGCTCTTACCCCAACGGGCGAGGGTCTTTAAAGAAAAACCTATGTAATCAAGATGCAACACACCTTGATGTCCAGGACTGGGCAAAGGGGTAAGGTGCAGCAGTCATTGGAGGTTTTGTTTGGCAAGAATCTAACCTTTTAATCCCCAGAATGAATCCAGGCCCTTACATTTCCCCCCTCTGACTGCATCTTAGAGTTCTGGTTTTGTCTCCAGGCACCAGGAGAGCGGTTTTGTTGTCTTGTATGTTATAATTTTATTTGTTCTTTTCCTGATTTACAAATACTGTACATTCTTAATTCTAGGATTTTTAAGTATGACACTTTTTCTCTGGGGAAAGTTTTCTTTGCCTTCTGGTTAGACTATCCCACTTATATGAATCTGTGAATGCATGAATATGTGGCCACAATCTATATGTTTAATGCTTGGATGTGTGTGTTTGTCTGTGTGTGTGTGTTGTGACTCCAGACAAAAGCTGCACATGGTCAGCCTTTTGGGCCAGATAGCCAGCAGAAGGGACAGAGGGTTCCTTAGTTTGAAAGGGATTCTCAGGTTTTTCCTGTCAGACAGATGGAACTGTCTATGTCACAGTTATCTGTTTCTGTGTTTCAATGCAAAGAGGCAGGTGCTGCTGGGATGGATGTAAAATGTGGGCTGCCTCCACCCTTCCTTGCTCCCTTGGTCCTTGGCCAGGAGTGCAGGCAAAGGCCTGCTGGACTAGTTTTACACTATTTCTCGAGAAAGTTGTGTATGATTATTTTGTTGGAAAGTTTTGTCTGTTTTTTCTGATGTGTTCATAAGTTTTGATGCAAGCATAAAGCTGAGACACAAATAGTTTAAATATTTTTTGCTATCTCTGCTGCTGATAACAGCCAGTCACCACCCATAGCTGCTGTGACTGCATTTATGGTCAGGGATCAGAATTTAGCAGGAGTAACTAGAAATCCATGCATGAGTAAATTAAAAACAATATATGACATGATTCCATTTTGGATTGCCACCATTTTTAAAGTCAGCCTCATGGCTGGGTTGCTGCGATCTTTGGTTAGCCACATGTCTGGCAGCCTTCTTTTCTGGGTTAATATTAGCCTTTTGTCCCCATGCTGATTGCCTTCCTCACTCATGCTGGAAAGTGGGACTCTCAGGACCCACCCTGGGAGCTAACCACCAAACCTGACCTGACTCCAAGGGCAGAGAGTCACTGCCTATGGTTGCAGAGCCAAGGTGACTGCTGCCTTGACCATGCAGACTCAATGGATTATAAATATTTGTCATCTTTTAAAGGGTTGGTTACAAATTATTATTGGTTAAGATAAAGGAAAAAAAAACCTACTTCTAGTCTCAGATGCTTCATATTGGTTGTATGTTGCTACGGTATATGCATGCTTCTGTTCTTGTTTAAAATATCATAGCCATATAATATTTTCTAGACTACTGAGGGAAACCACAGGAAAGACTTTGGTAGAAGTTTTTGTGTTGTTTGGAAAATGAGAGAGAAGGCAGAAGACTGGAATAATAAAGAAAGGGAAAAGGAAAAAAAATTGACTGAAGTAAAGATGCCTAGAAAATCAGAGAGATAGACAAAAGGTATATAGAATGTTGTAGAGAGGTAATGTGGATTTTGTTAACCTTAAGCTATTTGGAGAAATTGAGTCATATAATAGTTTTTATTTTTGAAACTAGGAAAAGTTTCAATTCAGTATTATTTTTAGGGTTAAACCTGACATAAATAAATTTTAAAGCCTTGTCTTATGAAAGCTGCTAACATATTAAAGGCTGTTAGGAAACACAAGCAGTCAGTCATCCTTAAATAATCAAAGATTTTTAATTTAGCCATGCTAAGTACTGATGTAATTAATTACAGGGATGAGCTTTATTTAGTCCTGTATATATGTTTTCAGGGTTGAGATTATAACAAGTAACTCGAAACAAAGTTTTACTACTCAGATATACTTGGGTAGCCCTTATTCTTCAGAGATCTGAAGAATATGGCATTTAAAATGTTTATTCAAAAGCTTATATATGAGACAGAGACTCCCAGATCCTAACAGTGATCCAAGGTCTCTGAAGGAGATTATGAGGCACCAGGATGTCTCTATCTAGATTGTGGCTGTGCTGACCTGGGCAACATGCCCTAATGCAATGCCTGCCACCAGGACCTGGCCCAGACTATAGACAAAAAGCAGGCTATCAGAGAATTAATTGTACCCTTTTGCTTAGACAAATTTAGGTCATTCTTCTCCTCTATGTTCCTCTACCATGAGAAAAGCTTCTACCTCATAGGCTTGTTAGCTGAAGACTGATGCTGTCCTGATACTTCTGCCGCCAACAATGTAGAGACCTGGGTATGGCTAACTGCATATAGACTGGCCTGTCATTTTTAGTAGATTTGGAAGCTGCTTGGTCTGCACTCAGATTTACCCTTCTCAGATCTCTGCAGGTATTGGTGGCTAGGCTAGCTATAATTTTGTCAGTTTGACAGCATCAGACAATCAGCTTTTTCTGCAAGGCAATAGCCAGCTTGCTAGCTTATTATGTATATATATTAAATATATATAAATATATATTTATATTAAATATATATATATTAAAGCCTTGATTTTTCTAAAGCTACTAGGTCTCTTGACAGATTGGTAATACTAGTATATCTAAAAGTCTTATGTCCTTTTGTAATTTGTATAAGATTCAGATAATTGAGAGAGTCATAAAATTTGGATCTACTTCACAGAGGTTAAAAAAAAACTCCAGATAAGTAAAGCCTAAGTTTTCCCCACATCTCTATTCCTGAGGATGGTATTTTTCTCTCTCCTGGTCTTGAGGCTATTGCCCTTCGCAATTGCTGAGACTATAGGCCTAAAAGTTAAAAATACATACATAAATTTTAATTTCTGTTTTTAGTTTTAAATTGTCTCAAGAGATTTTCACTTGGTTGCCATATACAGCCTACTCCAAAGGACTACAAGCTCTGGACTTGCTGAAAGCCTGTGTGAACCAGTTTAGCCTATGTGATTTGTTTCCTTTCTCCACAATTGGGTCAGATAACTACATGCTTCTGACAAAAGCTCCATTGCCCAGCCTTTTACTAGCCTTTCAGCCTTACTGGGGCCTGACAACAACACCTCAGTGTCAGCTTGAAGTAGTTACAGAGAGAGAGTATGTTGTCCTGTGGTCCCTGCCCATAACAGGTTGAAATGCAGAAATTATCTGGCATAAGAGACAAAATGGCTACCCATTTAACATACTAGGAAAATGGGCACTTGACCTTCTTTATGTAGAATCAAAGAGGTATTATATGATCTTAAAATTATTTCTATACAAATCTAGTTGTACTCAAAGATCAAACTACAGGGCTTTAAGAATGGCAATAGATTCAAATATCACTGCCCTAGAAAACTGTTAGCTAATGGTTCTCAAGTTCTATTACCTTGAAACCCTGGACAAGCAAGACCCATGATTGGGTCTTGTCATTGGTACTTCAGAAGGAAAAAATGTAGGGCCCAGAGTAGCTTGCCAAACAGACAGCAGGCTCTTGCTGGCATCTGATGGTTCCAAGAAGGGCCCATAAGCAGACACCATCCAGGAAGGAACCAGCACCTTAGAGGAAATACCTGACATTCCAAACATCCCCTTTCTGGGAAAGGGACATTTACCATAGAACAGATAATCTCCAGGTAAACCTCAGACCACTCCTAAATGTTGAAACATCCCTAGTCTTGAAAGCAGCCAATGAATTCCTGACAGGTACCGTTAGCCTGAGTTTGGACCAATCCCAGGACTGTAACTCAGCAGCTCGGAAGCTCCTAGAGCCCCGCCCTCAATAAAAACTTGTGCTGCTCAGGCACAAGTGACAGAGTGTCCCAAGCTAGCTTGTCAATAGAGAGACTCCGTGCTATTGCATCACACTGGTTTCTTGGTGGTCTTTTGGTGAGTCTGAACTCTGTGCACAACAGTTTGAACTCAGTTTTGTTGCCTGGAATGGATGTCAGCAACCACAAATATCATAGTCTTCCTGAGAGTAAGTGTGGTAACCATTATAGAAGTGACTGGGGAATATTAAGCTTTAATTCTTCCAACCTATAACATCTCAGCAATGTCTTCTTTTTGTAACCAAAATCTAATTACTAGGCACATGAGATGTAACTGGAAGTTATCTTTTTTTCCAGTCACCTGTTCAGGAACTGTCACATCCCTCTGAAAATCCCAGCTTCACGCCTCAGTTATCGAACACTTTGGTGCATCAGCTCAGCCCAGGAAATGAAGGCTCTTGTAAAAAAAAACCAGAGATTTAGTAAGCCAGGACATGATTAACCATGTGGCATTCTGCCAAATGAGCAGTTAACAACTAAGGCCAGGAAAACAAGTGCTGATTTAGCGAGCGCTGGGCTTACAATGGGGCTTTAGACCAAATCCTAACAATCTACTGTAGCAGACCAGAAAATGCCTAGCCTACTATAGTTGGAGTTATGCTGCTTTTAAAACAGAGTATTAGTCTAGTCAAAATTTATTCATCATTGTATTTGTGGGGGGAAAATAAACCCTGTAAAATCAGCTATTTTTAAATTTAGCAGACATAAAATCCCGTAGGCATTCTTCATGAAACATAAAATTAAACTTTGAAGCTACTCAGGTTTCTAATGCTTAATGTTTTAATTTTGTTTTGTTTCTTTTTTAATGCCTTCATTGTCAAAGATACACACCCAACCATTTAATATATTTTCAAGCATCATATACCGGAGACTCTTTTAACTCTTGTAATCAGTCTTGGTGGGCTATGCCAGAAAGAATGTTGATCAGAATTGGTGTACCAGTTTTGAATGCATTTGTGTTCAAGTACCAGAAGACAAAACTTGCATTGGCTCAAAGTATCCTTTTTATTTTTGTTCACATAGCAGAAGCCTAATAAGCAGTTAGACCACCTCTGCAGGGCTTCTGGCTGTCCCTAGTACTCATCACTTTCTGGTAATGCGAACTGAGGGAAGGAAAGGAAGCGTGTGAAGACTAAATGGTGTATGTGTGTGTCTATGTGGGTAAGGGTTATAACAAACGTCACATTCTGTCTGGGGAATTCTGAGTCATACAACCAGGTGACGTGATGACATTCACTGAGTATGTTCTGAAGATAATGAGAGGAACAAAAGTCAGACATGAAGAAGAGGGTGGGGTAAGGTAGGAGGGATCTAAATCAAGGGCCAAGGGTACAAGTGTCATAACTGAGGGGATGCTCCCTCTGTGAGGATTGGAGGAAGGAGTAAGGCTGTTCTCAGCAAAGTGGTGTTCTCAGCAAAGAGAGGACAGAACTCAGGAGGTGGCCTTAGGGATGGCTAATTGTCAGTATAGGGATGGACAGGGTGATGGTGGAAGTATAGTCAAACTTAGTGTGATCCAGCCTACTGATTTCCAGAGTTCTATGACAGGAGCTCAGGGCATAGGAATGGGTACAGAGCTGCAGGATATGGTGATAAGTCAGTGATGACTTCAGGGTGAGTGGGCTGGGTGCCCACAATGACCAGGAAAAAGGAGCTGGTCAGACTCTAAGGTGGGCATGGAGAATACTTGGAGTGTTTCATCCCTTTTCCTTCTGGACCCACTATCCTTTGTGGTTCCTCATTGTCCATGTTGGGCGGCCAGTGGTAGATGAGCTGTACAAGAGAGGCACACAAGGAACAATGGGAATCATGGCCATGGAGTCAGCCTCCCCTCAGCTTCTAGAAAATTTCTTTTGTAAAGAACGTCAGCATAAGTAAATTTAGTTAAACTGACATGTTCACTCTGACTTTTACATTTAGTCTCTTGTTCTGGTGTTCTCAAGAGCTCATCTCTTCAAATTTCCTCTCTCCTAGGAGACTATTAATTGAACAGAAAGGCAGCTGAATCTCAGTGATATCATGATTGTCTTGCACACGAGACCCCAAGTTCAACCCCCAGAAATGCTCAAATCAAAATCAAAAGGATAGCTTAACCTCCTTCAAGAAGTCCCCACCCACCATGGTTGTAACCACCAGGGAACAGGCAGAGCTCACATTCTCCTGTGCAGATAATCACTTACACTTGTGCAGCTTTCCAGACCTGTGTCTGTCCATGGCTGATGAGGTGTGCTCCCACACTTGTGCAGCACCTAGTCAAATTGCTCTAGGAGAACTGGGACTGACTGATGAAGATGGAAGCAACTATTTGTGGGTAAAGACCAGAGACTGAGGAGAGCTGGAGAATGTGGCTGGAGAGCAGAGGGAGGCAAAAGGCGAAGTTTTCCAAGTGGAAGAAACACTGCCATGTGCTAGCTGGATTGATGAACTTGAACAATAGCTCTTCTGTTTCTCTGCATTTTCACCAGAGAAAACAGTTTTAATCCTTAGAAAAGAAGGTAGTTTTCCTCTTGTATTAGGTTTCTGGCCCGGACTTTCTGGCCTAGACCAAAGGTTTAGTCTCACTCTCAGCCCTGCTTAGCCTCAAAGAATCACAATAAACACACAGGTTTCTATTATTTTATGCTGATTGACCTAGGGCCCAGGCATATAACTTGCTAGCTCTTTAGTCTTAAACTAACCCATCTTTCTCATCCTGTTTGGCCATGCAGTGCAGTTCCTTTTCTTAAGAGCAGCATTTTAGCTTCTTTCCTCTGTGTCTGGTGGCTGTCTGGCGGCTCTCTGGCATCTGTCTGGCATCTGTCTGGCATCTGTCTGGCATCTGAGATGTTCCTGAGTTTTCTTAGCCTGGTAGCCCCACCCGCACTTCCTGTTTGCCTTTGGCCAATCAGCTTTTATTAAACCCATAGGCGGGACAAATATTTACATTACCAGCATAGTCCCACTACAAACTCCTTCATCTTAACTCAACCCATGATCCCATCTTGTTCAGCCATGCGGCTCGGTACCTTTTCTCAGCAGCATTTCAACTTCTTTCCTCTGCATCTCTTGGCATCTCTGTGGTGCCTCTGCTCTGCTCTGAGATGTTCCCAAAGTTCTCTTAGTCTGGTAGCCCTGCCCACACTTCCTGGCTGCCTCTGGCCAATCAGCTTTTTATTAAACCAGTAGGAGGAACAAATATTTACAAAGTAATAACATAACCCCACTATATTTTCCAGGTCTAGATTCTTCATAACGCACTATGGGAAGAGCTGTACATCAACCTTGGAAAGACATTGGAAGGTCATCTTCTGGTAACCTTGTTCAGGCTGTAACCCTTTCCCAAACTGCTTCAGCAGCTGGCTGTTTGGCTCCTTCTCAAACACCCAAGGGATGTACACTTATTACTTCAGTGAATCACCTCATTACTTTCTGGACAAGGCTTGTTTTCAGATAATTGTCCTTGACAGGATATTCTCATTTGCTTCCCTATAGCTTTTGTTCATTGATGCCAATTTTATCTTCTGATGTCTCATGAGAAGATAATACTGCTTTCTCAAATAAGAGTCCTTTCATGTTTCAATGTTTTTTTTCAGGTCACCACGAAGGCTTCCCTTTTTGAAGATCACACACCATCAGCTCTTCATACACCACTGGTTCTCATCCCTCATGTGGTCAAGGAAGCATGAAATATCCAGACACAGGACACAGCATTCTGGATGAAGGCTGAGCAGCATGTATAACAGCAGGGCACTTCCCTCCGTGGAGCTAGACAGGGATGCTGCAGTCCTACAGCCCAAGACTGCATCTGTCTCTTTAGTCCAATGAGGTTACAACCCCATCTTCTGGGATATCAGTGTATAGCCACTTAGCTTGGTTTTCTTCTCATAGTTTTGCTATTGTAAGCACATATGAATTCTGTTCCAAATTGACCTTCTTTGGTGTGTTAGGGGATCGGTTCTCTCTTTTTCTGGCACTGGAACATTTTTCATTACCAAATATTTGGGCTATATTTTTTACTTTCCCTACAGAAAGTTTAGTTTAGCTATATTTATTAAGTATATTTATTAAGTCATCATGTCCAGTAGCTGTATTCAGCATACAGATGAATAAGATATGATTCTTCTCCTCGGGAAATTTGCCAGCTGGATGGAGAAGATGCCTGTATAAACACAATGCACTATGGAAAGAGCTGTACCACTTAGGCATAATTACTCTGGAGACACAGATAAAGAATCTTGGCCCAAATTAGGAGTTAGGGAAAGGTTCTCAGAAAGAACTATTGTGAACAGTAAGTGAAAATTAGAAGGCAATGGGGAGAATCTGAGAACACAGAGCAGAAACAGTTACAAGGAAGCAGGAAACATTGTGTGAGAGGAGCCACTGGCTGCTTGGCATTGAGCACAAGAAAGTAGGGGAAACGGAAAGCTTTGCTTTTGAACGGGGACTTAGTTCTGTGGAGCCTTGGGATGTGTTAAGGGGTGTGTGTGATGTGTATTTAACTGATGTGTGTTTATCACTTTGGTTTCTATTTAGGCCAGAAGAAAAAAAAAGCAAAACAAGTGTGCTTTTACTCCTGAGCATAGGCAATTGTATGAGGAATGCTTATGAGCCTAATATGAAGTTCAAGAAAGAGGGATTAGGGTCCTTAACTAAAACAATGATAGTAGAACAGGACAGATAAAATTTATTGACTATAGAGAAAGAGCTAAGAATGAAAAAAAGCAATGGTAATTAAAAAAAAAATATCTCAATTAGCTTCCAGAAAGCAGAGAAACCAGCCAAGAGGTTGATGACATGTGACTGATAGAATGAAAGGGATATCTAAGGAAACACGAGTTTAACTTTAGGCATGTAGAATTTGAATTGCATACGGAACATTTAAGCATAATTTGCAACATGTAATGAATTTATGAACCTAGCTGTCACAGGGAAAACCAAGCTAATAATGAGAATCTTCACTTTCTCAGTGGGAGTTAAAATCATGATTAGTGAGACAGAGTCAGAATTCATAAAGAAATAGCTATGAGGCTGTTTATGGCCATGAGGTACATTAATGCTTAAGGTGAGTTTACAAACAAGTCCAGCATATCTCTTTTGATTGACACAGCTAAATGAGACTTTATGCTCAATAATTAAAATCAGATTTTTTTCAGCTAAAAAAGATTTCTAGATTCCATTAAATTGGGAGTTCTGACCCTAAGTGGTTACATCTTCATACAACACTATTCCACTGAGATTGCCAGGGAGCTCATTTGAATAAATACATGTGTTTGAGTTCCTTATTGCCTTCACTCTCTTTTGAACATCAAGATCAATGTTAAATCCTCCTAATAATTACTCTGGGTCTGTTTATTACATCTGATCCATATATATATTGCATGCCTGGCTCTAGTAGATAATTAGGTATTAAATTTTAACATTTTTTTCCCTAGTGTGAGGGCTTGAACCTCTATGCTAGAAAAGCGTTCTGCCCCTGAGCCACACTGCCTGCCTCATGTTTTAGTGCTTGACATTAAATATATATATAAAAAAGATTCCTTTAAGGAGACTGTCTTAGTAACCGCTCTAATGCTGTGAAGAGTCACTGTCTCAGTTAGGGTTTCTATTGCTGTGAAGAGACACCATAGCAACTTAATTGGGGATGGCTTACAGTTCAGAGGTTTAGTCCATTATCCTCATGGTAAAAAATAAGGCAGCATACAGGCAGACATAGTGCTAGAAAAGTGGCTGAGACTCCTACATCTTGATGTGCAGGCAACAGGAAGTGGTTTGAACTTCCATGAGACACCTCCACCACCGAAACCCACCCACCTCCACAGTGACACACTGCCTCCTACAAGATCACACCTACTCCAACAAGACCATACCTTCTGATAGTGCCATTTCTATAGGTCAATTTTCTTTCAAATCACCACAGACACCATGACCAAGGCAACTCTTAAGAAAAAAAGCATTTAATTTGGGGCTTGCTTATTGTTTCAGAGGGTTAGTTCCTTATCATCATGGCTGGCTGTAGGAAGATTTTGGAGCAATATCTAAGAGCTACATTTTGGGCCTGAGATGGGCCTTTTTAAAACCTCAAAGCCTTCCCCAGTAACATACTTTCTTCAACAAGGCCACACCTACTAATTTTTCTATTGCTTTCAAATGATTCCACTCCCTGGTGACTGAGCATTAAAATATACGAACCCATGGGGGCCATTCTTATTCAGAAGACCACAGAGGCTATGTTCAGATAAATGGAAAGAAATGAGGAGAGAAGTACCCTGGATGGAGTTTCAAGAAGAGGAGTCTGATAGTTTCACTATTATCCCAGAAAAAGTTGGAAGCCTTGTTGGGTTCTTCAGTGTGGAGAACTTTAGAGATCCTTACCACCATCATTTTCAACAGAGAGATTAGAAGGTGACAGTACAGCCACAGGGATGTAGAGTGAGTGGGAGGGGAGTGAATAAATACAAGTTAGCTTTCTTCTTTCCAGACATTTGATTAAAAAAAAAAAAAAAACTCTAGCAAAGATGTGAGCAGTGACTGAGAAGCACTGGAAAGCAAGTCAGGGACAAAATGTAAAAAGCAAAAAAATTGCATAAGGAACATTTTGAATATAGTTATGTGTTGTATGTGAAAGCTAACAAAGGGGGAAATTGGTGCTGTGTGCAAAGAGATGATTACTCACAGAGCAGGTAATGTGATCAGGAGGTGAGAGACCAGGTTTAAGTTGAAAGAGAAATAGCCTATGAATGGTGGAAAGAAGCTAGTGGGGAGAGGTGAGCTTGCTCTAGGTCCATTCACTGTTAACAAGCCAGAAGGAGAACATCTGTTCAATGCGAGATCTGTGGACCACAGTTAATGATCTAGGACAGAATGGTGATGGCCATCAGAGTGCCTGATAGGAAAGAAACAGATTGCAGAGGAGAATAAAGGTTGCTGAATGGTCCAAAGGCCCAGCTGAGGCTGGAGGGTAGGGGTTTTAGTGACATGAGCCAGGTTGTAGAATGGACTTAATGCACATTTTGGTACCCTCTGGCTTCATGTACCTGAGAAACATCTTAGGTATGCAGCATATTTACTATAGGACAGAATACATTTTCTCAGCTTTGGCAAATAGTATGACTAGAACCACAGACCTAGATGCAACCAATGTTATCATTGTCCTTGTTAAGATGCTAATATTATGGAGACCTGAACAGAAATGTTTTCTCATCTTTTACACATCTCCCCAGGCTTAGCAGTAGGAGCAAAATAATGCTTGCCTCAGGAAGACTCTCCAGGGTTTAGCTGACAGAGATGTGTGGGATATATAGGCCCTAAAGGCTTCTAAGGGCCTAGGACCAGCCTTGCCTCAGCCAGTTCAAACTGGATATAACTGGTACCTTAAAGCATGTGCTCATAGCACTTTCTCATAGCCATGAGGGCCCCTTGAGTGGGCAAGTCCTCATAAGCCAGCCTGGGGCCTTGGCAGCAGAGGTGAAGTCCTGATGTGAAATGACGTAGACCAGTAAAAGATGACCACGGCCTCACTAGCAGATGCCATCAAAGCACAGCCCTTCCCCCTGGCCGGGTGGAGAGTATAAAAGGTTCGCCCCTTTCTCAATAAACTGAGTTTGCTTGTTTCAATTTGCTCCTGGAGACTGAGCTATTGTTTCCATGCCCTCTCGTTCCCTCCCACAAAGGGAGCTAGTTCCCTCCCACAAAGGGAGCTAGCAGGGACCAGAAAGAGCAACACTGATGTTAATCATTAGCTATGTTTCAGGGCTGTTCAAAACTAAGGCAAAGGTTGCATCCTAAGCTGGGGTCGTAAATAAGTGAGATGCAAGAAAGAAAGAGCCAGAGAGAAGGCACTTGAGTTTGAACAAAGGTTGGACTGAGCCTGGAGCTCGGAACAGAGAGAAGCGAGGGAAGAAACGTAATATCAAAAAGACTAGAAAAAAAATAAGGAAAAGGCAAGGAAAGAAAAGAAGTGTAATTCACAGAAACATAAAGGAGGAGAAACGTCAGAATAAAATGAGGAATAAAACTGGACAGAATGGAAAGAAAGTGTGCCCAGCATTAAAGCGCATGCTCAGGACATTTGATGCTCTGGGTTCAAAGACCAGAACTGAAGAAAAAAATAAAAGGAAAAGGGAAGTCTCGGTCACAGAAGTGTGCCTGGAAACCCAAGCTTTCCCTGGTACCCTCTGCCCAGAGGGCTCTCCTTAGCAGCAGACTGGGGCATGTTATTTATTGTTATTATAATTATTATTATTATTTGGTCTTGTCTCAGTAAGCTTTACTGAGAGTCCATTGCCTTTAAGATAGCCCTCTAAGTGATTCTACAAACATTCCTATATCCTATTGTCTTCATAAATTCTGGTGTGATTGTTCACACTGCCTGCCAACTTAATAGGAATTACTTAATAGGAATTAATAAACTCTGGGTAGGAGTGTGAGAGACTTTGGAGATTCAGTTAATTGATGTGGGAAGGCCCACTCTAACTGATGGGCCACATAAAAAGAAGAAAGTGAAGCTACACATCATCATTCTCCCATGTCCACATCCTGAATGTCCATACAATGAGACTAGCTACCTCAGTCTCCCCCATCTGTGACTTCCCTGCCATGGCGAATGGTATCCTGGAACTGTGAGTTAAAATACCCTTTCTTCCTTAAGTCTCCTTGGTCAGAATATTTTGTCACAACAAGAAGAAAAGCACTAATCTGAGGTCTCCAGCCCTGTCTTGAGTCTCCAGAGCATCCCCAGGTGGTATGATCACTAGAAGGATTCACAGTCCTTAGCATACAGCTACTGATTTGTTGCAGTCCAAGAATACAGTGCCATGTTAGCAAATGTAGAGAGTGTCAATGGGTGAGGTTACAGATCGCAGATGCCTCCCAGCAGAATCTCAGGAGGTATTAAATCTTCCTGCCACATGCAAAATATCTACCAGGTATTCTCACTAGAGAGTTGGTGTCTAAGGTAGTCACCAGGGGCCGGTCACAGGGGCCTAGCACATACCAGCTTTCAGAGGAAATCAGGTATTCAACATAAAACATACTTTTGATTCTTTGGTATTTAATTTTTTATTAGTATATGTAGATTACAAAATGGTTTCATCATGACAGGACCATATATGTCTGTGATGTATTTTGATCTCATTGACCACCCCTTCCCATTGCTTGCCCTCCCATTCCCATGGAGCTGACTCCATTCTCTTTCCTAATTTGTATTCTTTCTACTTGCATGTCTTTTTAAAGGACCAAATGAGTTTAATTAGGATTGCACACAAGATCATGGGCAGGAGGTTGTTTATAAGGTTATGGGCACCTTACCAGTGGCAATACCACTAATGAATATGTCCCTCCCCAGCAACCACTCATCACTATCAGTGGTAGAAAAGGTCTCATGAGCCACCTTCTTGCCATAAGATGTTGGTAGGCCCAATCTTGTGATGTTCCTTTGCAAGTAGCCACTGCTGCTGTGAGTTCAAGAATGTGCATGCCATGCACAGAAGTCAGGGTTCTGTGCTACTTATCCTTTTCTTGCTTTGCCTGTGATGATCTCTGAAACTTGAAGTGAGTGACATATGTGCCTCATTGATAGGTGAGCATCTGCCTATCACACGGAACAGTTTTCAGTTTCTACAGTTATTACTGCCCACTACAAAAAGGAGCTTTTCTGACCAAAGCTAACAGCAGCTCTAATTTATAACCATAAATATAGTTGTGTAGAAAGCAATTTGACAAGCACAACATATTCATTTAGCAAAGGAGATCTACCACTAAGGCGTATGACTTCTTCAGACATGTATTTTTGACTATATTTACAGTGCCAGGTGCCAAACCCTTCCTGTGAAGTGGTCTTAATCCAATTAGAATGTATTTGGTGACCTAGATAACAGACTTAGTACTGTTGTATCCATGGGCACATCTTGCCTGGCCAGTTGATAGTTTTGCACACAGGATCCATAGCTGACTAAGACTGTGGATAAAGGTTCTCCCTTGGCATCATCTGACGCTCTGTGAGCTAGCACAGAGGAAGACACAAGCCTAGATGCAGCTTCATTTCTCTATGTCCTGCATCTAGGAAGTGTGGTCCTTTTAGTAATTGGGTCTAATCATCTACTTTCGATGGTAAACCAATAGCAGTGGCAATTGTCTGAATTGTTTTGGGGTCTCTAACAATTCATAGGGCAATATCCCACCCTTTGTGCTGAGATGTACACTTAATAACCTATAGCTTCTAAGAGACGCTTTATCAACCATGCAGGTATTTCCACTAAAATTCTTCTAAAAGTTTACCTTACGAAGCATCAGATGTCCCCATGACACTTTTTGGTTGTGTATCCCTCTACCTTCTTGTCTCCTCACCCCACTTAAACCTCCTCACTCCCAGCACCCCCTTCCACTTTTGGGTCACATTCATTCTGCTATCTCCGTGTCATTAAAGCCTCTTTCCTCCCTTCCCATAAGTCCTCTCCAGATTTCTAGAGTATATATTTACTCAGTTGCACACATATAAAAGAAAGCTAGAATCCGCTTAAGAAAGAAGATAGATGAACTGTGTCTTTCTGGGTTACCTCATTTAATATTGTATTTTCCAGATTTGTCTATTTTCCTTCAAATTTTGAAATCCCATTTTTCTTTACCTCTGAGTGAAATTCCAGTGGTGCCTGTGCTACTTTCTTTATTGATTCTTCAGCTGATGGCCAATTCATCTGATTTTATTTCCTCACTATTGTGGCCAGAAAACATGGATGTATAAGTATCTCTGTGACAAAACATTTTTTGCACAAGTAATTGAGATATAGTGAGCTATTTGTTATCACTTATGGAAAATTTTATGTTAGTTCAGATTCCCAGACAGAAGCTAAGAGTTGGCATTGAAGACAGCTTCTGTAGTTACTGCCCCGCAGGCTGTGTCTTAAGTCTTTTTTGCACACTTATGCCACTGGTTACTTCGTAGTACTTTCTGAAAGCTCTGGCTGCTAACTAAATCAGGAGAGATGTGTGTATAGATACTTGATTGCATATGTGTTCATTTCCTGCCTCTCTTACTATAGAGCTACAGGAATATGGCTGTAATTTCTAAAAGATGCATCACTAGCACTTTAGCTAGGGCTTCCCTTAAAGGCGCTTACAGATATGGGTGTATGGGATAAGAAAACAAACCAACATCCTTAGAGCATCCATGGGTGTAAGTCCGTCATAGACGGCCATAACTATCAGAATGGGCAAGGTCATGACCTTTGCTTTTCAAAGCAATATAGCCACTGTAATTCCTGGTCTGGTCACTGGTAGTCAGTCTCTTGAGACCTTGCTTGCAGCAATACAAAGAACAAAAGCTAGAAATGTTCTGTATCTGCTTGTTCTTGCCCCCTTTTCTTATCAAGAATAAACAACACGCTTGTGAGTCTTTTCTGTGTTCCTCCTCTCTCTCAGAAGCACAAGATTATGTATATCCCAAGGGGGAAATGCTATTCTTTTAGAACAACCATCCATGCAAACTTGGAGAAGCCCTGGAGGACTCATAAATGGGAATGGCCCCCTGAACTGAAACCAGTTTTTAATGCCTTCTATTACTATTTCTCTAGCAGTTGAATGGAGTCATGTTTTCGTCTTATGTAATGTGAAGGGACAATTCAACTTTCAGTGAGCATAGAGAATTTCCTTAGAGCTACATAAGACAGGGCTAAGTGGTTATATAAACACACATGTAACCGTAAAAAATCTTAAAGAGATGCTAAACCTTCTATGGGACATGTCACCCTCAGGGAAATTAATAGCAGGGTCAACAAGTACATTGCAGGGGAATCTTATGCAATTTTATGGCTACACTACTAGAAGAAAAAAATGACTTATGTAGACATTTGTCATGCCCCACTCTAAGAAAGTAAAAGCAATATGTTTTGTCTCAGAGTACCAGGAATAAATGCAGCCATGAATTCTTCTGGTTTGTGTTCTTGGAGGTCAAAGCAAACAAGATATCAGTGAAGGATCCTAAGAAACTGGTAACATTCTCAGGATTGACTGAAAACGATTGAACTAATTAGAGGTATAGTCAGCTAAAGGGAGTCCACAAAGGATGGTAAGACATCCAGAGACCAAGAGCAAGGTGAAGCTCATGCCACTGTAATTCTGAGAAGAGCAAAATATGGAAATGGTGTTAGTGGAACCAGCAAAAACTATAGACCTGCAAAAGAAAGCAATCAATAGAGTCTATAGCTATATGCAGGCAGGGCCAGGATCATAAGAAAATAGAAGAAACAAGTAACCCTATTCTTCACTGTTTTTTTCTAGCCTCAGAGCACCTTCACACATAGAGACATTTTAGAGTCTTTGAAAAGACTCCAATAATTAGCTTTTACAGTTATGTGTTTCTGGAAATGTTGTACGCACAAGGTATGTTTGCCTTAATAAACTGGGACTGAAGCTAAGGATATAGCAGTTTGTGGAGTGATTGTCTCACATGCATGAATATAAACCAGGCAGGTCAAAGGCTCCTGTAATCCCAGAACTCAGGAGGTAGAGGATCAAGCATCAGAAGCTCATGGTTAGGCTTAGCTAAGTAGTGAGCTTGCAGCTCGTCTGTGCTCCTGGACGCCGTCTCCCCTATTATCATCCTGTCAGGTGGCATTTAGTGTCTGGAAGAATTCTATGAACATAGCTAATGGGATATTGATTTGGGGTTCACTGGGCTACCTGTGGATGGTTTATATCAATAGAATGTAGGGATCAGCTTTCAGAAATGCCACTCCAGTTCATAGCACTGACAGGTCATGAGTCCAAGTGTCAAGCCAGGGTCCAGAGTGTATAAAGGTGGACTGTGGTTGTGAAGGAGAATAAGGCCTCACAGAAATTAAACCTGAGACCAGTCTTTGATGAGTTCTTCCAACCATTAGAGGTGCCTGGACAAATGCTGAACTTATCTCTTGACAAACATATGCTAAAGATAAGTAATTCTGGGATTGCAATTCTAATAGCAGTGTTTTCCTGAGTATGTGTGTGTGATGGGAATTGTATAATGTGGAAGTATAGGATCCCTGTGCCATGGGACATTAACCAATATCAGCATTGCCCATATGTAATTTATGACAGATATATTTTGTAATGTACTTTATTTTGTAGGACACAAGTAAAAAATTACCACACATAAGTATATCCTAAAATATGCAATAATTGCTGATATTTAAATGCTGTGCTATACATTTGCCAAGAAGTTAAACATTTTTATAAATTCTCTCTCTCTTTATGTGTGTGTGTCTATCTGTCTGTCTGTCTGTCTGTCTGTGTCTCTGGATCTGTGTGGAAGTATTACTACACATTTGTGTGTATACAGAGGCCAAAGGTCAACATTGGGTGTTATTCTTCACAAGCTTTCCACCTTGTTTTTTTTTTTTTTTTTTTTTTTTTTTTTTTTTTTTTTTTTTTTTTTTTTTTTTTTTGTTTTTGTTTTTTTTTTTTTTGT